>VOPJ01010172.1:84957-101237 GCA_014673585.1 Semibalanus balanoides
AGTTCGAGACGGTAGATGCTGGCTATACATTGATGAAATAATGTCATTCATTCAAATTGATTTAACATTTTCAGGATTGAAGTTTTTGAAAATTGATTACTACCGATTTGAGCTAATACATGATAAAAATAGAGCGAAGTAATCCATCGCATCGCGGATACATAACACTGGTAATCATAGCCGCTTGAAACCACTATCTCGAGAAACAGCGACAGTAACTTATGACAACGCAGACAATTAGACGAAAATTGGCCATGGTGAACACTGATCCTTGTGATCGCTACAAAAACTGAAGAATATGCACAGTAATAACAGACCTTTAACAACTATAGCGAATATACAAAGCAAAATGTGAATACATCAGACGCAATATGACACAATTTATGTCGTCTAATGGACAGACCGGACAGCTGGTGATACAGCAAAGCTCAGTCACGTTAGGCTGTTTCGGTGTGTGGGGGGGGGGTACCGAAGTGCCGGTGATGTCTGGAGTCACTTGGTTTCGCTCCCCAGGCACGGAGGTGTCCGGGGCCGCGGGATGTCGTCGGCGGTCCGTTGGTTGTCCCCCAGCCGCCCGCGAGCGTCGGTCTCCCACTTCCCAGACTCGGAGCTATCCGGGTGTGTCGCGGAGCCGCGGGAGGGCTGTTGACGCGGCCCTTTTTGTCCTGGCGGCGGTTTCCGGTGGGGATGGGGACCCTGCTACCGCTGTAGACCACTGGCTATGGGCTGGCCGGTGTGGTGACGTTTCGCCGTTTCCGCTCCAAGAGTCCTGAGGCACGGTTGTCGCGTCCCGCCGGGTAGAGGTCAGAATGTCTCTCACACATTCCTCGCCTGCGATCTTTTCCAGCTCTTGAATGCTTTCTATAATTTTTGGAGTGCCATCTTGTGCCATCCTGATTTTTACCCGTCCGTTCGTGGTGTAGGCAGCCCACACACACGGTTGTCTTCTTGAGGCTAGCGCTACACACACGAAACAGAAGCTGCGCTGGGTTTCAGCGTCAGCATTCCTGATATGATGTGTCACTAAGTACATCGGACTGTGAGCACCCGATGAAATTGCGCACTCTGTTGGCGGTTTTATCTTTTCGTGCTGTGAAAAGCTTCTCCCGCACGTTGTGTGACACAAATTTTGCTAATAAGCTTCGCGGTTTGTTTCCTCTCTTGCCGATCCGGTGAGTTAAGTCAATATCGTCGGGCGACAGTATGACGCAAGCCGACCTAGCGACTTCGATGGGGGGGGGGGGGGACAAGTTGGTCCGTGTCCTCCTTTCAAGCCTCCGAAACGCCGCTGATGAGCAGGCAGTTCCGGCGAGAGTATGGCCTCAAGTTGAATGGATTTTCCTTTCAGCAGCCCCCAATTTTTCCGCATGGACTGCCGACAGACCTTTCACTTAAAGCTCTTCAATTTTCTTGGTTAGCCTCAGCCATCTTGCTTGTAAAGGCCTCGGTATCGGTTTTAATATATTTTCGCTTACCTGGTAATAACTCAGTTCGAGAACAACTCGCGCACAGCCTGTTTGATGTTTCCGTCATATTTCGTCTCAAATTTAAAATCAATTAATCGCAATTTCAACAATTTCCCAGATTAAGTTAAAACTTTGATTTCACAGTCACCCGCTACTTGAAATCAACTCACCTCACAGCACCCTTTCCTGACACACCGGACCGCACTAATAAGTCACCACGTTTCGCGAGCGCGGGCAGGAGGGTCGGGGGCGACCGTACCGGGCGACGGACGGGACCGAACCTCGCACACCAGTACGCCGCGTGCCGTCTGTTTGATTGGCCGCCCGCGGCGCAGCCGCCCGGCATGAACCTTGTGACACATAATCACAGACACCGTCCCAGGAGTCACGAACAGCGAGCGACGATGGCGGACACTACACTTTCATAGTTAAATCTAATAGTGACGAAATACCTACTTAAATGCCAAGTACTGGTGATTTGGTTTTCAAGCGTTGTATTTTCGGCATCTCAACAAGTACTCTGGGCAAGTACCTACCGTGCAAACGACACGATCCCTTACTTAATCAATGACGTTTGCGTGCTTCTCAGCCAAGCTGGATTTCGCCATTACTTTGAGGAAAAAATCTGAATTATCACCAAAATAATTGACTTTAATTTGCTTTTTCCGCGTAAATATGGTTCTTTGACTTACTAGTAAATATAATTATTTCTTGCTTCTCTTCATCATTTCTGAACCTTTTCTCGTTTTTTTTCAAGGTGAACTATTCCCTTTAAACATCTGGTTGTCAAGTAAAAAAGAACGCTTAGCGACATTGTTCTAAAATTTCCATGCCCATGCCCGCCCAGTACCCATGAAAAGTAAAAAAATGCATACCCAATCCAGACAATCGGAAGAATCGAGTGGGCACCCATGGGTGCACCCAGCCCATGATAGTCCCTGCCTCCTACCCTGCCGCCTGTTGAGTTGTTGAGTTAGCATTATATGACCGTGTTCAGTGATCGAGCTAACATTCCGCTGAATAAAACGCGACTCTCGTCAAGCGAAACTGGTATATTGTCATTATTCTGTCCATGGAATATCATGTCACGTCAAAGGTTTGACATCTTGCATAAGCTTAACTAATGCAACATTAACCCTCGACCTACGGGGGCGTTTTTCACCTTCGCCCCACGGGGTGGGGGGTCTGACAGGCCCCCTGCTAACATCCAAACCAAGCAGCATAGAATAACGCGGAAAAAACATGTTCCCTGTCATGTGAGGAATTTGATGGTATACCATTTGTTGGTTTCAGGTCATTATGTGACCTTCCAGGTCAAGTGTCGAATGCTGAATGCTGATTCTTCATAAGATCGATCACATACAAAATAACAATATTGCTCAGACTGTCTTAATTATTACAGTTATGAAAATATAATTATTTAGTTAGTGTGAAGTTGTTTGTCGTTAAATTAGCTATCTGTCTATATATCGTCTTTTAGGACTGGGTTAGTCAATGACCTCTTAGGTCACTGAAATCGTCATCATAGATGATTTTTGCTATCGGCGATTAGCATTACCAACCTCGATTAGATCACGTACAGAATAGCGATCAGAAAACCTAAAAATGATAAAATTACAAATGCAAATAAGAAGGAATGTTCCTAGACCAGTTTTGGCCCCAAATACAGAAAAAGTATTTATTTGTTCTATTCTGGTCAAAAACGTAAAAAATGAATTTAAAATGACGTCATTAGCTTCTTACACATAGGAAGCCATCACTTAAAAATAAATATAGATATTGCTTTGAAATTTGGTTTGGGTTTTGTTTATATTAAGTTTTTTTAACATTTATTCCGGTTTTTTAATTATTTTTGATAGCTTTGATTTTGTGGGATTAATAAAAAACACACTTTTCGGTTTGTACCTTTTTGGTGTCAAAAACAAAAGTTGGAATCCCGAAATTGTCATATTAAATATTTTTATTTTTATTTGTACGTCCTTTCTGTTATCTGGTTGCATTTTGCTGCAAAAGTCTATTTTCTATGATTTTTGAAACATTTACATTTTAACGAGCAAGACGTCATCAAAACATCATTATCTCCGAAACTAATTGAATAATTTTAACTAAATTTCGACAGGATACATATAATTGCTAAAAAATCAGCTGCATAAAATTTCAGAAAGATGAGCAGCATGTTTAAAAAGATATTCAAGAAAATCTCCGGGGGGCTGTCAGGCCCCCCCCCCCTGTAGCGCGAGGGTTAATCATGAATATCATATACATAACGGAAACGGTTTTGCAGGCTAGTCAAAATAAAACGGCTCGTTTACATACGGTACGTCAGTGAAAGACAGGCAACACAACACACCGAACATTGCAAGGCAAGCATAAGCACGTAGCACTGAGAAAAGTCGCACTTGTAAGCATACACTCTCCAATATGAGCATGAACTCCTAGAATAACGCTATGCTATACCAGTTTAACGATTTTTGTAATTGCTTTTTCGAACAGGCAGCTATCATTGGTGGCGAAAGTTAACGCAGTTGTATCGCGGCAGAGGCACAGCGCTGCTGGGATCGAAGCAGTTTTATTAAGTTGTCACAGGCTGAACTTGTTATACCATTGGTCTCATTGGTGTATATATAACAAGCGTCTTAATGCTCAAGCACTCTAATCTTAAAAGCTGATTAACTGATCATTCTTCTGGCTCCCCATGCCTGAAGTGTAACGCAACATTCGTTTTGAGTAAATATTTCCCGCAGGCATCTCGCAATATATTATGGGACAGTGAAGGACTTCGGACTTCGGTCCTTCACTGCGTTGAAGCTATTCACTGGAAGTTGGCGTAGGTCGCGAATGCCTCCAGCCACGATACGGCCACATCATAGCACATCTCGAACTGGGCCTGGAAAATACCAACATCGTCATTAACCAGCTCCAGGTCAGTCAATTCATAGCTTTACGCAAAAATAGCGATTTTACATCTCACACATAAGTAGCCAACATAGCCTAGATGTAAATTTGCCTGGCAACAATTGAGCCGTGACGTCATCATTTTCAAGGTTCATATATATATATATATATATAATATATATATAATATATATATATAATATATATATATATATATAGTTATATATATCTATATCTATCTATATATATATTATCTAAATATATCTAATATACTATATATATATATATATATATATATATATATATATAATATTGCATGATAAAGCTCCAAGACAGATGGATTCTGGTGTATCCAGGTGTGCTGAGTGCAGTTGTGATGTTGGATTTTAGCTAGCCGATTTTAAAATCGCTTGTTCGAGACCAGTGGGCGACCTCGTCATTTTGGGTGAGGCCGAACCGATGACTCCTTGCTGTATGAAAAGTATGAAAGGTAGAGCGATGCGGTAAAAGCCAGAGTGTTCCTGATCCTTTGAGCTATCAAATGATGCCTAGTTTCATGTATGTCAGTGTTCGGTTGACCTGGCAGGTCAGGTCAATGACCTAAAATTGACAAATTAATTATATTTTACTCCACTCAGAGGCCCACGGAGTAAATACTGTTGCAGATAGAGACATCGGATTAAAAACACCGAAGTGCCCAAAACCTGACGAGTTTATTGATGCATTTGATGAATGTTTTCGCCCAACTTGACAGGTCAGGTCAGAGCAAGGAGGCCAAGAAAACCTAGTTGTATCCTAGGTCGTTGCCGCAAAGTCGCCTGCTTTCCCTCAGTGAGGAGAGGGTGACCTGGCTGTGGTCCTTAACGTATGAACATGCATCACGTCCCGCAGCAGCTGGTGCCGAGTCCCAGCAGTAGGAGGAGGCATGAAAGGCCAGCAGGAGGGAAACAGAGCAGTAGGTCAGGGGTGGCACCCAGCTGGCCGGCGACATCATCCTACCGGCAGACAGCAGTGTTGTCAGCGTCGAGAGAGTCGGCTGCATGTCGGTTACGTCAGTGAGGTCAGAGGAATTAACCTTAATAGGGTCAGTAGTTAGCTCACAGCCAACGGAATTAGTCGAGTTGCGGGGATCAATATGAGCCCAGCAGTAATACAAGTCAGCAGATTGTAATGTGGTGCTATCGTATAACATCGTCAGGGGCCCTTGATTCGACAGAATCTGGAAACCAATGAATAATGCCAACCTAAACAAATAAATTATATCTATTCCTTATTAACACACACTTGCTATAGTCACTAACTTTAAACTTCAAGTCCAGTGGTCACCACGAAAAATGACGAGTTACTGATTGTCAGACCAATTTAGTAGCGAGACAATGCATATGATTAGCAGAAACAGCGTGGCCTTGCGGTGTATTACCAAACATTTGTAACAGTTTGTTCGACAAGAGTAACATCCCGGTATCATCAGCAAAGAGAAAGTAGCAACAAACCATCACAATTAACAAATAAAGCGTAATTCGATACAAACAATACTTAGTCAGTCCACAGTTATCTTGGCAAGGTCTTTCTTGGTGTCGTTATGTGTCATCAGCTGCCGGTTGGCCACTCCGGCCTTGATATAATCGTAACGAGACATCACTTCGAATACGCTCGCACAGGCCTTGGTCACCAGTTGAGTGTCAGACGCACCGTGCCATGGAACTGCCCGTGGACCGGATCCGTAGGAACCTCCATCGTTTGTCCGGTGAATGTCTGACCCTCATAACTCTGCTGAGGAACACGTCGTAGAGGCTTTGTAAGACGCGTAGTCCTAGGTGGCAGTGATCCTGCCGCCTGGTGACGGAAGGTTTGAGGCTGTCCCGCGTATGATTATCTCTCTGCAGCTGGTGGTCTCTAGCTGGCTGTGCCTTCGGACTCGGAGGGTCTGCTCTACTGCGAACCTGCGTTTATACAAGGTCGCTGCTGCACAGGAGTGTCTGAAGCACAGCCTTGCGGTGCGAGTGCCACGCGGAGCTCCTGATGTGTGGTAGTCGCATCACATTCACACATCAGGTGCTCCGCGTGGCACTCGCACCGTGATGCTGTGCTTCAGACACTCCTGTGCAGAAGCGACACTGATGAACGCTGGTTTGCAGTAGCGCAGATCCTCCGAGTCCGACGCCAGAGCCAGCTAGGAAACACCAGCTGCAGAGAGATAATCTACGCGGACAGCCTCAACCCTTCCGTCACCAGGCGGCAGGATCTCTGCACCTGAGACTACAGCGTCTACAAGCCTCTACTGACGTGCTTCCTCAGCAGTGATGGGGTCAAGGCCTTCGTCGACAAGCCGATGGAGGTCCCTTACAGGTCCGATCCACGGGCAGTCCATGGCACGGTGCGTCTGACACTAACAGGTGACTAAGGCCTGTGCGAGCGTATTCGGAGTGACGTCTCGTTACGGTTATAGCAGGGCCAGAGTGTCGAACCGGCAGCTGATGACACATAACGACACCAAGAAAGACCTTGTCAAGATGGCTGTGGACTGATTAAGTATTGTTTGTGTCGAATTACGGATTCTTCGTTAATTGTGATGGTTTGATGCTGTTTTCTCTTTACTGATGATTCCAGGATGTTACTCTTGTCGAAAAAATGGTTGAAAAATGTTTGGTAATACACCGCAAGGCCACGTTGTTTCTGCTAAACATAAACATTGTCTCGCTACTAAATTGGTCTGACAATAAGTAACTTGACATTTTCGTGGTACCCACTGAAGGTTGCAGTTGAAAGTTCAGTGATATAGCAAGGTGTGTTAAATAAGAATAGATATAATTATTTGTTTAGGAGCATTATTCATTGGTTTCCAGCAATCTGTCGAATCAAGGCCCCTGACGATGTTAACGATAGCACCACATTGACAATCTGTTGACTTGTTTACTGCTGGCTCAATTGATCCCCGAACTTGACTCATTCCGTTGGCTGTGAGCTAAGTTACTGACCCTATTAAGGTTAATTCCTCTGACCTCACTGACGCAACCGACATGCTGCCGACTCTCACGACTCTGACAACACTGCTGTCTGCCGGTAGGATGATGTCGCCGCCAGCTGGGTGCCACCCCTGACCTACTGCTCTGTTTCCCTCCTGCTGACCTTTCATGACCTCCTCCTGCTGCTGGGATTTGGCACCAGCTGCTGCCGGACGTGGCACCAGCTGCTTCCGGACGTGATGCATGCTACCGTTAAGGACCACGGCCAGGTCACCCTCTCCTCACCTCACTGAGGGAAGGCAGGCGACTTTGCGGCAACGACCTAGGACACAACTAGGTTTTCCCAGCCTCCTTGCTCTGACCTGACCTGTCCAGTTGGACGAAAACGTTCATCAAATGCATCAATAAACTCGTCAGGTCTTGGGCACTTCGGTGTGTTTAATCCGATGTCTCGATCTGCAACAGTATTCGCTCCGTGGGCCTCTGAGTGGAGTAAAATAGCGTTAATTTGTCAGCTTGTGCCGCTTTGGAAAGCTGAGGTGCTCTCCTACTGAACGAGAGCTGAAGCGCTACACCCACCAGTCCGGTGATGAACTGGGGCCTGCTGCGGCGAACCACCGAGACCGCCATCATCACATCCAGCTCCTGCTCCTCGCTCAGGTGCTCCAGCTCGAAACACACGGTCACGAACAGGCCTCAGCCGAACGCCGCTCCTGCGCGGAAATCGGGGATATGGCTGTCATGATGGTCCATCACGCAACGCACCTTTGCGCTGCTCAACGTATACGGCGGCCTGATGTAGTGGAATTCCAGGGAATTTTAGGTGCGTCGGTGCTGGATAATGGACACAGGTGTGTTCTTTTCCAGATCCTGCTCAGCTTTGCCTCATCACTGAAGTAAAGCCTGTATTTAGCTTCACTTTCACGAATCACGGAATGTGAGCACGACTGCAAAGGGTCAGGACAACCTGTGTTAAGTGTAATATTTTGTAATAGCTGTTGGTTGGTGTGATCATCAATTTGTCGAAATAGCATATATCCCACCTTATCCACCCCGATGGTTCATTCTGAGCGTTATCCGTTGACAGTGGATTAAAAACAAACGCTCACTATTTGAGTCATCTCGAGTCAAACCACGAGTGGAATACAGCACACCTAAGTTTTAGTATCGGAGAGCGAGAGCTCAAATATTAACGCCAGAGCGACAGAGCTTACGAATACACACTGTGAGAGAGAGAGGAAAAAAACAGTGATCAGAAGAGCGATACAGCTACTTCATGGAAAATGCTATGAACACTTCACGCCATCCTTTCAATATGCAAGACGCAAGTTACGAGATGGCCGCATTGATTCTACTACATAACAACCCTGCCATTGCCCTGGACCACGCCTCAAGATCAAGCCTGCGTATCACACCCGTCTCGAGGGCACTGGCGGCCCTGGCAATTACACCACCCTGTGCCCTGACCGTCACCTGCAGACGACCACCGTGGGAAGGTCGCCGAGCGGCGCCGCTGAGCGCATGTAGGCGCTGTACAGCCCAGGAGTGCCGGTGCAGTTGGGAGACAGGAGGGACGCTCGCCGCCGCCCTCGGCTCTGTCAGCGTCGGCCAGAACCAGCACACTGACGTCCAGCGTTCCCTTTATCTGTCAGATGCAAGCATGGGATGATGTGGTTACGTTGGTGGAAAGTGTTGATGTGCGTTGAAGCATGGTATGTGTCGGATCAGCGAGACCCAGGGCTTTGGATCATTTGGAAGCGCCACAAGTCCTGCCGATCCGATGAAGGGCTACACATCGTAGTGGCAGGAATATCTTTAACGCCCAAATCCGATGTCAATTATTGCACATACCTGGTTTGAATTGGAGTGAGTGATCTTCAGGCTTATGGTGGTAATGTCATCTGACACCGATTCGCCCTTGCTCTGCACCTTCAGATCACGGTAAACATCAGCTTGTCTTTCAGTCGGCCAAAAGACCTGAAACTCGCACCATGTCAAGAATAGTTATTTCAATAAATGCAAAGTCTTTGGAAAATATTAAATCAGAATAATTGAATGGATATATGACTCACGTCCTCCTCCTCCAAATCGTTCATGACGACGATGATGCGCGAATGCTTCTGGACCACCATCTGCCAGAACATGTACTTCCTGGCCGGCAGAGGCGCCTCGGTGGCTATGAAGGCGTTTTGCACCTTGTAGCCCTGCACGTACACCGCGTTGATGTAGTTGTCACGCATCTTTGGATCCAGAAACACGCGACTGGCGTNGATGGATGGATGGATGTGACACGTCCGTCACACTTGGCAGTCCACTGCTCGGCAACGGAGAGAGCTGCGAAGACGATTTTTTTCCCACCAAATCAAAAGTGGGGACCCACTGTCTGTTAAAGTTTTGAGTTCGTGCGACGTCTGTTGCGCTCGTGACGGGCGCATCTTTGCGTTTTTGGGCTGCGGTCGCGGGCGTCAAAAAATGCACGTGCGATGGCGAACTTCCAAAATTTCGAGCGATTAGGAGTCAACAAAGTCAACATCTGTCATCTGATAAAATTAGCTTCCAACTCTTCACTATCATGTTGCACTTATTGTGCATCGCGCAATGCGGGCCATCTAGTGCTAGTATAAAAAACATATCGTTTAATTGGCCGCTGATAATTTATATCGTTTAGGTGTCGTTTCTGACGCAAAAAATAACTTGTGCTGTTAAAGGTACACTGCCACCTTAACATTATATTTGTGTTGAGATAGCCATTTTGCGTGCTTGGCATTGAAATAATGTATGGTATAAGTTAAAACAGATACTGAGGTCGAATTACATAGAAATTCGAGTTTGGTTTTGGCATCTGTAACATTCCCAGTCCCAATGTATTTGAAACGGGACTCCTGATCCGATTGTCGTCCGTCTCTCTTTAACAAATGTTTTTACAGTGACTTGTTTTTACCTTGGCTAAACATTAGCCATACACTATGTCCAATATTTTATGGCAGCGTGCAAGGTTTTCTTCATTCCCCAAAATGTTTCATATGAAGGCATCAGCAAAATATTAAAAACGCAACATTTTTGAAATTGAGCAATGTTTGTGAGAAACAAATGTCTAATCGTTTTCGGCAGCAATTACTTCATATTAAGCACCACAAGCGGCGTACATTTGAGAACTTTTGGGAAAGGTGGCAGTGTCCCTTTAAGTACGACCATTTTAGAATTTACATTTCAAACGTGTTAAGTCAACATTAACAACCGGTGCCTTTGCGATCGAATACCAAAGCAGCAATAATTAAAGTATTCCCGCTACTCTCGTGTGACAAGAACATCTGACCAGGGGTCAATACAACAATTAGAGTGTCCTAATTGGCTGCTGACAGTGTATCTATATCTTTAAATGCTAAATCATCTGTCAACCATTTCACACCGTTTGCTGTTACCTTTCTTCTTCTTTCTGCAGTTCTCTGCAACAGGTACCTCTTTCCTGTTTGACAGCGCTTATATTGTCTAAAATGTGCATGACCCTTTTTGGCTCAGGAAAATTTTATCCAATCTTCAGATACTAAATACCGATGGATTTGTCATTTCTAGATAATCTTTGACTAGTTTCATTTGTGCATGAAATGCACACTTGTTAGTATCATACATGATATTGTATTCCAATGCAATGACAATCAATGCAAGTACCAAAAAACATGGTTTTATGCGAATATTTTGTAGATACTTGCATTGATGTTATTGTTTTTGAATACGACTATGAATTAGCCAAACACCTTGGCCATCACAACTAACTCTGTCAAAACATGTATGCACTTTTTGTTCTTAGTTTTCAAACGTGCATGTGCGAAAATAATATATTCACTAATACGATACTCAGCAATGGAATACAGATTTTCATTGTAGATGACCATTACAAAATATAATTATCCAAAATGATGAGGGAATGGATCATAATACCGCCATCCTATGCAGACACGAACATGTCCTCCAAAGATGTATCGCATTCGATATGACCCAATCACACGTCGTCAAAATTATAAACTGACAAAATAAAGGCTTACGTTTGATTTAGATTCGCATGATTGGAGGGAGGGCTTACGACCCATCGCATTAATTTGTTAAATCGACACTAAATGCTAGACGCACAGCACAACCAGACATCAATGCCTTACGCGATATTTGAATTGTGGCATGTTTTGCGTGCATCTGCAAAGCGGTAAACCATGTCGTTTCAGAGATACGTCGCATTATGCCTGCAATACAAGGTCATTATCACTAATCGTGACTATTAAGCTCGCTTCACACTAACGCTAGCATGAAGCGTATCATGAGCGTTCCGGCGAGGCCGCTTATGTATGAAATATGAACGAATGTACATAACGGGAGAATAGAACGGCAGTGTCAAGGTTGCATCAATTATTGTGTTCGGCGACAATACCGAACCTCCGCGAGCTCTCGTACTACGGAGTTTGGGAACGATACCTTTACCAAAAACTTGTAATGACAAAAGCGTTATGTTTTATTTTACGAATACTCGCTAAGATATTCCTGGAAAGTTTATGTTTCTAATAGCGAGTCTTGTCGCGGTGTAATAGCTGCGTATTACGTCGTTTTATTGTCTTAGTTACTGTTTTAAACGCGACATCCCAGTGGAGGTCGACACTGTAAGTACGAGTACTGCCCCATTTCACAATGGTAAAACCTGCAATACCGCCTTACCTTTCCCCACAACGCAAGCAACGATTAGCTACTTCCCCTCCCCCCGCACGCACACATAACTCAGGTCAACTCTCCTTCCCCTTATGTTCCGTTCACACTAACACTGCCCTCTCCTCCATTTAACCGTGAGGCAACCCCGCACCGCGCAGATGCGGCAAGCGACAAGCAGAAACACATCGTGCGAAAGCCGACCAGCCCGTTACGACCCGGGCGCCAACATTGTTCCCATGACCACGCCTAGCACGCGCCCTGCGCGCGCCGCGCGGCGGCGGCCAACCCGAGGCGCTATCCTCCACACGAGGCTCGACGCGCGGGGCTGGGGCTCAGCGCCTCCCTCGCGCCGGCGAGTGAGGCAAGACAAATTAGACTCAGCTGTCTGAACGCGTTTCGCCACTCTTGCACTTACACGCCGCCGCTGCCGCAGCACAGATCTATTACATGTGGGCACCTGCGCTGTTATTTGCCGTCCGGCAGGCCGGCAGAGGTCAAAGGTCAAAGGTCACCGCCGGCGCCCTCTGCCCCCGAGATGCGAACATCGGACCGCGCGGCGCCACCCGCCGCGTCCGCAGGGCTCGCAATAGTAATTGCTGGTCCATTTCGTGGCATCTCAATGTCGTATTTCGAAATAACCGTACCGCCGGCGCGGTGCGGGTTCGTTGAATGAAGAGCCGTGTGACCTGTGCTGTGGAGTTGAAGCAGTGGTGCGTCCGGTGGGGTTACGAGCGATCATGACATGTGCGTTTCAGTCAGTTTGGTATTTAACAAAGCTGTACTGACGGTCGAGAGAGCCTAGAGGATGACCATTGACCATTGACCATTGACGGTTCATTTATTATTTCCTAAAGTTTTACTTCACATTTTTACTTTGCTTTCATTTACTCACTAAATTTGTGTTAGTCTTATCTGAAGGTGACGTCACAGAGGCTGTTAGGGAAGCCATTACAATCTTCATACAATTGACTTCATTTACTTCTTCACAGTAGGTTGAGCCTACTGATGTAGGCTCATTGGCGGATATATAGCTTAGGTATTTTCAACTTATTCGCATATATAATATAAAATTGGTTACTTCTGTTTTTACGGGTTAATTATTTATTATGCTTTCAATATTGCAAAATTATAGTTTTCTGTCATGACTTTTCCTTTTACCTTGCTTTTGTGTACAAATCGCTATACAAAGGCACGTGTTAGCATGATATGCTTTAACTTGTATATAGTCATATTTTACACCAAAATGCGTATCCTTTAACTTGCATATAATCACATTTCCATCACTTTTATTTATACCAACCCAGTACATCTCGTCTGTTTTGAAGAATAACAACAAAAAACAGATAAGTGCTGTGTAATACCATTAAATTCGTAATAAGCAGCAATCTCAACCCAGTTGTGATTCTTCCTTGCACCACCCCTGTTGCCTCGTCTCAGCTCAGCGCAGCTCCACTTCTCCCGGTATGACGTCACACCTGCCCAGTTTCCCATCAAAGGTCTCATGATCAAGGGACCTCCCGGTGATCATGTGGGCACGTGATTGTGCGAACTGGAGATGATTGTGCGAGTGTTCGTGCTCGTGCAGTGCACGTGTATACTGATTGATATCACGGCATACTTCACCCGTTTGAAAAGACGTCGGAGAGTGACGATTTGGGTCAATGAAAAGTCCCATGGAGTGAAGACCGTGGAATAGCCTGAATAATTCCAGCACGAAAAGTCCCACATGGTCATGGGATATTAAGTACCGCCGATGACTTATTTTGGGGCAAGGTCACCACAACTTCTCAGGTAATTTGTTTAATGCTGATGATCGCAGGTTTAGTTCATCGGATTGAAATAATGCCCTTTTCCTTCGTGAATGATGCCGATGCAGAGTGTACTTAAACTTTCCAAAATAATTTAGTTTCCTATCAAAGAATACCATTTATCATCGGATCGGAGCTTTCCATTTTTTGATCAGAGACAAAAACTGTGTTAAGATATTCCACTCGGCTAAACTATTCGACCGGCTGGTGACGCACACGGCTTCATCGTGCCGGCTTCATCGCACACGGCTTCATCGTGCCTTGAAAGCTTTCATCAGATCATCCAGTTGGATCAGCAGGACGTATTTTTTAGGCTTCCCTAACAAATAGTTTGTTGCGCACTGAGAAGTTATTCGCCACTTATTTACATACCAGAAGAAAGAAAAGATCCAGAAGACATTGATCTGCTATTTTTATCGAGAAGCCTTCTTTGGATAAGGTGTAATATCTATTTATATTTTTTTCATTTTCATCATTTTTAGCATTCTGAATTGGAGTTTCACGCAAGCGACCTCTGATTTTCGCGCTCGAATTTCCTTGTCACGCGGCTACAAAGCACGATAATTATAGGACAATTTATCCAGACAGAAATATATTGATATAAGCGCCATAAAGAAATACAAAGAAAACAATAACGAAACGACATTTAAAGGCAGTATTTAAAGATTGCTGCTAATGTGAGCAATCTTGAAGAACAATCTCGAAAAGCAGTCTCTGCAATCTATGAAAAGCAATGCTGAAAATCAAAAAATAATTATTGATCTTGCCAAGTCAGAAGCGATTAGCCAAAGAAGAACAAACGAAACGAAGCATCACTTCACATCACAAAGCAAAGTTATACGAATGGAGAACGATACGCAGTTAACTCGAAAATTATTCTACGAATTACGACAATGATCAGCGAACTCATCTTCATCTTCATTGTTTTGACTATTATATTAATTTGTTAGGGGCCCCAGCATTTATTCCTGTGCTATCCTTCAACCAAAAGGGTTTATTTCCTATTCTGTTAAGGCGGTCACCCCCAACTTGCCTCCAGCCCTCCCCCCCCCCCAACTTGGACGAGGAAGTGGGTCAAATCCGAGATAAATCTGTATTTTTGTGGACTTTGATGGCAGGTACTAAAAAGGGAATAGTTCACCTTCAACATGTGGTTTTGAACTGAGATAGCAGATTTCTAGAGTAGATCGCAAAATCGGTTGTGGTGAAAGAATTGCCTCGCCACGCTAAGTGCTTTCGAGTTTCACCACAGTGCTAGAAGGCCCCCTCTGCCCGTCTCTTGCCATTGCGCCACCGTCGACCCCATAGTGGCGACCCCGTCGATCCTATGGTGGCGACACCGTCGATTCTATGGTGGCGACCCCGTCGATCCTATGGTGGCGACCCCGTCAATCCTATGGTGGCGACGTCGTCGATCCTATGGTGGCGACGTCGTCGATCCTATGGTGGCGACCCCGTCGATCCTATGGTGGCGACACCGTCGATCCTATGGTGGCGACACCGTCGATCCCATGGTGGCGACACCGTCGATCCTATGGTGGCGACACCGTCGATACTATGGTGGCGCCACTGTCGATCTTATGGTGGCGACACCGTCGTCGACCCTGGTGGCGCCACCGTCGCCGAACCCTGTGCGCCACCGCCGCTGACGTATTGGCGCACAGCCCAGCAACGGACTCGGAGAGAGGGATTATTTTGTGCCAGACTTCTTCTCAGTGGCGGATCCAGAGAGGGGGAATGAGGCCATGCCCCCCCCTTGGACCTCGAACTTGAGGGGCACTTTGGCCGCTGAGGGGGCACTCTTGTCGCCTGAGGGGGCACTCTTGTCGCCTGAGGGGTACTCTTGTCGCCTTAGGGGGCACTCTAGCCGCCTGAGGGGCACTCTGGTCGCCTGAGGGGCACTCTAGCCGCCTGAGGGTCCTTGACATTTTGCAAATTTAAAAAAAAATCTGAAATAGGGCACCCTCAAAAGATAGTGACCAAATCGCTCGCGAGTTTCAGATTTGGGTATAGTAGGACGCACCACTGCCAATTTGATGCCCCCTCGTAAGATTTCTGGATCGCCCACGCTTCTTCTTGGCACCTCTAGGCCAGGTTCAGTGCTTATTTTTTGGTGAATAGTACTCTCGCCAGTCGCCACCTTTAAAAAATAATTTACCACTCAAAATTGATAAATAACAAAGACTCAAAAGAGCAGCCTTTTCACCTCAGGTCCCATTTTTTTTTTTTTTTTTTGTTTGACACCTCACCCATTAATAGGTAACAGAGTGCCCCATCCTCAATGCCCACGACGCACAATACCTTACTAACACCAGATAAAATAAAGAAATGGAAGCAAACATAAAAAAGCAAAAGAGAGGCAGTTGTGTGTTAGACATGGTTAGAAAAAAGATAGCAGAAAGTAGTCATTTCTGAAAGCAGATAATGACTGTCCCCCCAACTACGCCCTCATAC
>VOPJ01010174.1:0-13095 GCA_014673585.1 Semibalanus balanoides
AAAAGATGCATGCGTACCCAATCAAACAATTTTGCCACCCCTGGCAAAAATCCGTGGCGCCGCCCTTGCCCGCCCAGGGATCCTCTAGGTCTGGTCAGGGGCCCTTCGATTTGTCAGAGAACCTCTGAACTTTCCAAGGGCCCTCTGGTCTGTCCAGGGGCCCTACAGCCTGTTCAGGGGCCCTTCCAAACTGGCCAGGGACTGCACTGGCTGCTTTTTCTCCCTGCCGATATTCTCAGGGGCCTCCGACCTGCCCAGGGGTCCCTCTGTGCTGGCTAGAGGACCATTCAGTATAATCAGGGGCCCTTCTGACCTGCTCAGGGGTCCTTTGACTCCCGTATTTTGCCGGCCTGGTCAAATACATCGATTTTTTGTGGATGTACCTACCTTGGGTTCCCTGGAAAAATAATGTTTCTGTGAATAAAAAACCAAATGTTGAAAATATGTCTCTAAAAATATAGTGGGCTAAAACCGATGAGTTTATTTAGTGGGGGTGCCTTGTGCCCCCGATCGAAAGTTGCCCCCCCCCCTGAAGCGAATCCTGGGTACGCCACTGATTATAGGTAGGTACTGGTGGTGTCAATCGGTTACCAAATTTTGGTAACCGAAAAAAATGTGTGACCGATTTGGTCATCAGTCGGTCAGGCTAATACATTTTTGGCCATTTTTCCGTCAGCCTAATCTTAAACAATTCACTTGTTCGTCACATTTTTACGCATTCTTATTTCTATCCAGCACGTTGATGCTTAATTTGCTCGATATCGAAACTTAATCAAATAATATGAATAGGTACTTAAAAAACGCATAATTATTATAGTTATACCAAGATAGAAGATATTACTCACAAGAGGAAGTGAGGTCCTTTAAAATAGATATTGCATGCATTATACAATATACACTTTGTATGCACCACATCCACCTAAAATTTCAAATCGGCCAAATTTTGAACATTTTTGGCTTCAATCCAAATCGGTCGGTATTTTGTGTCAGCCAAAATGCCTCCTGTTTGGTATCAGATTGGTATTGGTCAGGGCATTTTGGGAAAATGACATTACTAATAGGTACGACGGTTGTGCCACGGGAAGTACGGGTTATCACTTATCAATCCCTGATTGCTTATCACTGGCTTGCACCACCACTCAACCTTTAATCGCCCAGCGGAGCGGACGGGTTAGCACTAGTATTCAATTATTTACAAGGAATATTTTAGCTTGCCCTCAGTATTAATCCCAGATATAGCACTGCCTAGCGAAGTCGACTGCCCACTGACTATGGTTGGAAAGATATAACTATGTCCTATACCTACCCTACCATGGGCGCAAGGCTATGTAAACCAGGTAAAACTTTTTCAGCTGAAAAGTGGGCACGAAAATACATTAAGTTGTGCGCTACGCCGCTCTACTACAGCTGCTGTGACGCGGTTGAGGGTCTAGCGGCCGGCCGGCCGGTCGCCTTTCGTATCTGGGTTAACGCGCACGCCCCTCCCGCTTTTTTGTCGCTTAGTTCCTTCGTTTTCCAGCCGATTGTTAAACTTAAGATGTCTATCTACCACAAATTAAGCGTTGTATTGGATTTCGTTGCTGAAATTGCAATCAATACTACAAGACAGTTAGACATAGGCGTAGGAACAGGAGGCGGGGATGGGCTTGCCCCCTCACTTTTCGGTCATTTTGTTGCTAATATAATTTATTTTGCTTGGTGATACAAATTGTTAAAAGTTCCAGGACAAGCAGAACCCAAATACCTATGCAAATAATTATGGCATTCAGGCTTGGGTTTTCTCAAGACGAGATTAAAGTTTCACTACCCCCTTCTCCTACCACACTTTTCGTGACGTTTCTAAATTCTGCAATTATGTAGAGCATTGATCCCAAGAGGATAGGTAATTTGGTATGGTTCTTGACAGGGGCGATGTCTTCTGAAAATGATTGGTAGGGCACCAATGCTAATTTTAGAGATTTTAATGTCATTCTTACCATTCAACGCCATAGGCCTAATGTTAAAATGTGAAATTATTGGTAGGACTTTGGCCCTACCAGGCCTATAGAAAACGACACCCATGGTTCTTGATCTATTACAACCACAACTATCTAGGAACTGCAACCTGCTGGTAGTTTCTTAAAATAGATTATATTTATACTGTTCCGTCTGATATTTATACTGTGCAGCACAAATACAGTCAGGGGCGCCGGAACTGTCCGAAAGTTGAGGGGGTCGGAAGCATTCTGAAGTCGATTCTTTCCATGCAACACCATAGGCGTAATGTTAAAATCTGACAATGTTGGGGGGGGGGGAGTTGCCCCCTCTGCCCCCTGGTTCCTTCGTCCTTGAATACAGTCTACAGTCTACTAATTTCCCATGGATAAATGCGAATAAACCTGGAGACTTCATCGTGATGCATAAAAGAGTGGTAGACTGCGCCGCACGTCACACAGATATTACGGCACAGCCTACCTACCTACTTATTTTGCAAGGGTCTGAAGGTATACATATACATTATACAACCTATAATACCTATGGATCTACGTTAAGAAATAGTCGACTAAAGGTAAAAGGACGCAGCGGCGGATCCAGAGCGGGAGTTGGGGGTGGGGGGAATTTGAAAAAGTCTCACATAATTCTGAAAACTTATCGGATTTCGCTTGCTTATGCATTGGTAACTGATACAATTTAAAAAGCAAACTTTCCTTTGTAAAAGTTGCTTAGATTTCCTTCTGTATCATAAAATGTGTCATTTTTTGCCGATTTTGAACGGTTGGGGAGGGGGGGGCAATTGCTCATTTTGCCCAACCGTAGATCCGCCACTGAAAGGACGTACGTTTTCGAAACTTGTTGATCGTTTTCTGGAAATTATTCCTATGTTAGAGTCTGAGTCTGCCTTCTCCCACCTAGGATTCTATTAACAAATTCATAGTAAAATAAATAATATGTCTATTGTTTATACAGTTGTATTGGCGGTGGACAACCAACTTATCGCTAATATGTTTTTTGTGTCTCATGCTACCAGCTGTTTTATTGTCATTTCTTAAATGACTGAACTGGAAACAAATCATTCATAGACTAAAAAACTGTTCCAAGAGTTTCAATTCATCCGCAATTTCTTCAACTCAGCTGGGACAGATTGGGAGCAGTGATAATGCCGTCATAATATGGTAAGGGCCACGGACCAGGTGAAACGGTCCAGGAATTTAAAGTATAGACAGCATCCTCTGAAACAATAGACTGTCAAATGACTCGGTGGCTCTTGCACTGATTGTGCGAATCTCACGTATTGTCAGTCCGATTCAGTCGAGATGGAAATCAAACGATCCACTTATACCTGCGCATTATGTTGAGCGAAAATACGACACAACATTAACGATCGATTATCTTCCGTACACGTTGTCAAGACCTACATCGGTAGGTTGGCATATGTTCAAAATGCTTCATGATCACTAATTCCGAAAAATGAAAAGTAAAGGTTGCCGAACTACATAGTGATTAGTCTGACAGAGAGCACTGGCAAATCCAGCGGAGCAGTATCGGACCATGTGTCGCAAAATGACTGAGATTAGCCTCACATTGGCTCGTTTCTTGATGGTAAAATATAAACCAAGGAACCCTTACGAAGTCGTCGGTTTTTAATGAAATGGTTAGGGTATTTGTTCTGAGCCATTTTCATGGTCATGCAACTATATGCAATCTAAATTGAAAAAAAATACTTACATCCGTCGCGTCATGTGTTCATTTGATAGCCATGGCCAGCGGCACGCCAGCAAGGCAATCATAACGTAACTAATCACACGCACGGCACCGGAAGCCATCACTTGTTACTCTGACACGCGACCTGACAGACGCCGGGAAGCCGGCGGTACCTGAGCTAGTCGCACAGTGTACCACATGTACCGCTCCACTGCGTGTGCGGTGTGTGATTGGGAGAGCGTCGGGTGCATGGGCGGGAGGCTCTAGTTGCTGGTCAGCTGCTTGGTCACGCAAGCGACGATTCTACGCAGTGGTGGTCATGGTCAGTGGCAATAATTAGCGTTACATAATTGGCGTACACATAATCCGTTCGTTTGATGGCTCGTGAATGACATTTGCCATTGTATACTGCCTATTCGAGTGAAATTGGCTGCCTCTGAAACTCTCAGACGCACTTCGTATCATTCAACACGTAGAATGATGCCGATTTTCGCTGCCGGCTTCCTGCCAGCGCTTCTGCCAGGTCACAATGGCGTGCTTGGTATCGGGCGTCGATTGGCGCAGTTTCGAGGAGATCGGGCCGACCGTTTCTGAGATTAGGTTCAGCTGCATGACGACATATTGGTACTGTTCAGGACTGACGACGTGTCCGTGCCCACTTCAAACATAGGTCTGCTGGCTGCTGGGAAATGACAGGCTTTCAACAAATCGGAGCTTCCAAAGGAAAGCATGATGTGAGACGTATTATGGCCTATGGGGTCTGGGGAAACGCTCGCATAGAAGCGAAACTATTGCAAATCAAATTGCGCGTTGCGTTGTATGTCAAGATCTCACTTCTTATCAAAAGATTCCATGAACATGCACACTTTCAAGAACACAATGATCGGTGTAACGCGCTCCTTTCTATGCGGCGTCAGCATTCATTATTAAAACTGGGGGACAACAAGTTTAGCAAGAAGTGGGGCCTGAGTTGGGACTAGAGTGACAATGAGAGCGTCCTCACATTGCTAAAGCCAAAGTTACAGTGTAGTGGCAGAGTTCTGTTTCACCGTTCATCGACACCATCTTTCTTTGTCTCTGTCCTGTCGGTGCTGCACGCAGTGGAATCCCATTGCAATTATATACTGCACATCACTCGCCGCCTGGTATCAGGGCCGAGGGCATAAAGTTTCATAGATTTTCACTGCGTGCAGCAACCCTACAGACAGCACCGATGGACAATGTTGAACATTGAAATTAAACCGGGGTGCCGCTTAAAGGGACTGTCCAACTGTTTCAAAAAAGTTCTCAATGTTACCGTAATGTTGGTGCTAAATATTAAGTAATTGCTGCCTGAACACGATTATGAACATTTTGTTTCTCACTAACAGTGCTTAATTTAATAAAAAATACGTTTTAATATTTGGGTCTGATGACGTCATATGAAGGATGTTATGGGCAAATAGAGAAAAACAATTCACGCTGCTATAATGTATGACTAGGTGTAAGGCTTAATGTACAGCCAAAATGTAGAAACAAGTCGACTTTCACAAACATTGGGTAAAAGAAGAGGTGACGACATCGAGTAAGAAACCCTAATTGCTTAATCACTATAGGGTTCTTTGTTGGAGGATGTCACAACCAAACTCAAATTATTTGTGATTCGACCTCGTGGTTGTTTTTAACTTAATACGCATACAGTAATATGTCGAATGCAAGCACGGAAAATGGCTATCTCAGCTCAAATATAAATGTTAAGGTGGGACAGTCCCTTTAAGGCAGCTTTTCAGAATACTTTCAAAGCTAGCCACCGGCAGAGCCGAAACAAACATCGCCCCCAGAGAAACGGAGGGTTTAATTCGAAATAGTGCACTGAAAGGACTGCTACTAGTCGTTTTTACGAAAGATTGATTCGCCGGGCGCATCGACATCGGGTGGTGTCGATCAAGTGGACAGAACATTTGCACTACACTCTGCATACCTATTTGCAATTTTTTTCAACTTTGTGAAGATAGATCTGTTGTTTCCAAACCCTATTTTGCAATGCAAGAAATCCTCATTTTACAAGTTGTTTTAACGTCATATATTCCTTGCAAAAGCAACAAACGCTGACACCGAATCGTGGACTGTAACAAATGGTAACCGGACGCGAGACAGGCCCACTAACCATAAGTAATGCGCATGGAACGGTCAGCTGGTCAGCAATTCTGCAAAGTGGCCTCCTTAGACAGTTTGTCTGACCAACCCATGTAAACCAAACGTTTTATACATTCACGATGCGGCGCTTATATGGTGGGGCAGACAAACGGGCTTTCCGTTTTAACGAAATGATGCAATCCAGTTCTATCTGTGACCGCGTGATCTGGCTTACAGATGCATATAAACCTGAGCAGTGGCGACCGAGGGCTGTTTCCAAACAATGCTAGAAAATAATGCTTGTTTTGGGGTAAAATATTGTTAATGATGATACACAATGTTATGATTGCGTTACAAGGCAACAGTGGCGGCGGTACAGGAAGGGGGAGGGAAGTTGTTGCTTTTTAATTTCACTCCTCAAATTTCACTCCTCAGCCCAAATCTTGTTGACCGGGGGTAGGGTCGGGTTATCACCAGTATTTTATTATATCTAGTGTAGGTTGGTATCTCTTAAATAACTATAACTAAAAAAACTATAACCCCTGTATAAGATACATTAACCCTCGCACCGACGGGGGTCTGAGCCAACTTCGAACCGACGGGCCGGGCGGATAACCGCCCCCAGAGATCTCCAAAACTACTACTACTGCGAAAAAGCGGAAAACGGCGTGAGGTAGGCCGTGACGAGTATAGCGAAATACTTAGTATTTTTTTGATTTCAGGTCCAATATTGAGTCCACCAGAGGTCCAGAAAAAGGTCAATTTTCCATATTTCAGTAATTGGCACTGCTGTCACAAATCCTGACAGCTCCAGTAACTAACATAGCTAGGCAGCAATCCTGAAAAAAAGCCCTGCCATTGCTTCTTGAACACTCTTTCGCCAATATTGTCCTCAGATTGAGATCGGTTCAATAGTTAGGCTCAGTGTGTCAGCGAAGGTCAAATGCTTAATTTTACCGAAAAAAGTTTTTGTTAAATTAACTTCTTAAGTTTTAAAAGGTAGAGCAGTCATTTTCACCTCGTGTTTCTCACTCACGGGCGCATCGAAACATATATAGTTGATCTAGCCTAGGTCCAAACTAAAAAAATTACCTGACCTTGACCTGAGTCATGTCAAAGGTCAAGTGCAATTTTTATGTTCTAATCGATGGAGTGACAAGATAAACAGAATGGTGCCAAACCACAGTACTCTACGTAGAACATGAGTTATTTACAAAAACCATTATGCCTTTTGCACATTGGATTTGACCTTAACGGGTCACGGAAGAAAAATACAACTTGCATTCTTTATACTTGCTTCAGAATAGTGATTAGGATGAAAACTGACCACATTTTAGCAGGTTTTTCGATTGGTGAGCATTTCAATTTTCTCTCATAGACTGTATAATGGGAGGTCTCAAAAAATTGACATGACCTCAGCCGTCACCGAATATAAGAAATCCAAGATAATACGAACTGTAGAATCGAAAGGCCTTACGAGTTTCAAACTGTTTCAACCACTGTAGCTTCTAGCAAGATTGTCAAACTTACAAAAACGTGCAAAAAGTTGACTGAGGTCAGGTCATTTAATGTACCGACACTGACTTGAAAGATTAGGAAGTTAATTTTCTTTAGAAAGTGTGCGAATGATGCCAAAACAGCTATACAAAATTTGGCGGCGCTACGGGGGCCCCCCACGGGGGGCCCGCCGTATTTCCGCTAGTCAACGGAGAAAAACTGTGGCGGGGCGATATCCGCCCCCCCGTCGGTGCGAGGTAAGATATATACAAGGACCATTTCTCCCAAAATCTACAAACAATTCATCCTTGATCCTACCTCACTTTCATACTGTGACGAACCATCTATACGTCACATCACAGTACATGACTTGACGAAATTAGAGACACTGCAGAACAGAGCTGCCAGATTTGTTACAGGGGGACTTTTCAGGACATCTACTGACAAACTACTCTCAGAACTAGGGTGGGATAAGCTGACAACAAGTCGACGAATACACAGACTGACACTTTACCACAAACTCAACACTGCAGAACATCTCCCACGCTACATCACAGACATCATCCCAAACACCCGTGCACAAGGCACACACAGACACCTTAGAAACACAAATAGACACACTATATAACCCCCAGTCACACATCATCATACATGAGGTCATTTTTTCCTACAACAATTGGACAATGGAACGAATTAACACAGGACACACAACAATCACGCATACAACGCTTCAAAAAACAGATTTGCCAGCAGCTGGGGGCACCTGATCCGCCTAGCTACTATGCTGCAGGCTCAAAAAAGGAAATATCCTCCACGCCCGGCTCAGAATGGCATGTCCCACCTAAATTCCCATTCGTTCACAATTCAAAAAGCAGACTCACCAGAATGCCGATGCGGATACCATAACGAAAACGTCAGCCACTTCATTTTTACCTGTCCATATAATGAAACTCAACGAAAGAGCATGTTCGAACGATTATCCCACACACTAAGTATAAACTTCAGACGTATACCACCAAAACATCAGTTAAACATTTTACTCCACGGGACAGATCTCAGCGGCGGTGACGTTCGGCGGTGGCCCTCCCACTTTCAAACTTTTTGTTACGCTCAAAAAGATTTGCCCATCTTTGATACAACTTACTTTACTTTGCATATATGTAGTAACATTTTATATTATATTTAACTCCATTACCATATATCTTATTGCTGATACAGATGATCATTCCTCACATCCCCGGAGAGGTGCGTGGGGGCTTGGACAACCTCTTAGATCCGGTAAGCTGTGCCGAGTGCCGTGGCGGCGGTCGCAGTTGCAATAGATTTCCTAGACATGGCGCTTTAATTTTTGCATTGTTTTTGCGCCTGTCTGATTTATGTTTTGTATATCATATGGTAATTAATGTTCAATAAGCTTGGTTATGATGATGATGATGATGATTCCCTCATGGGGAGGGCATGTCCCCCTACCGCCCTTCGAGCCTATATATATTTCTTATAATATTATATATATTATATAATATATAGTATATTATGTATCACGTATATTATATAAATATATATATATGTGACATGTGGTGTGTGAATGTGGTGTGTGTTGTTGTGGGTGTGTGTGTGTGTGTGTGTGTGTGGTGTGTGTGTGTGTGTGTGTGTATAGAAGTAAAAACTGAGGGCCGTACGTCTGTGACTCTGTCCCGAGGGACGTGGAATTTGCTCGCTGCCACTTGATGGGGCGGCACCTTCCAAGTAATGTCTGGACCGAGCAGACAACCAGAACTAGACTCCGTCGTGCTGCTTTTGATCTGTTTTGGCCAATGAACTCACGTCCGAGTGCTTTTACATGGCTGTCGCTTCCAAGTGCGCTAGTCCTCCCCCGGGAGCGCACGTGAGGCCTTGTAGAAGGCGCTGAGGCTCCACCACTGTGGAGCGATCAGGAGCTCTGGTGTTGAGCTCTGGTGTTGGTGTTCTAGTGTTGTGGTGGTGGTTGCTCTGGTGTTCTATCTGGTGTTGCCCCGGCTCCGGACTGACGGCTCACGAATTGCCCGCACCTGACGTAGAAGCGCTGCATCACGATATCGAGCTTTTTGACTAGACTATGTCGTGGATATCATTTTTCATCTGTTAAAAGTAGACTGCCGCACGGAGGCATCGCTTGGCGCAGAGTGGATGGAGCTGTCTCGGAACAGCTCCATCATCCATCATCCACCTCAGAGGCAGCGCTATCACCGACCGTTGTTGTCTGGAGGCCCTGACCTGACCTGTGCACAGGCTGATCTCTGACGAGGGGTCACACAACATACCGCATAGTGTGGTGAAGTTGTGAGTTCGTCACTATGACGTATATTGGACTCAGTACACGATACAAAAGTCAACGGGACTTTCCAGATCAATTATGCATCACTGACGGAACGCAACTTGTTTTAGCTGCAGCAGCACATTTATGCCATCGCACCCTGCATGTGTAAGGATGACACTTCTGAAGTTGCCTGTGCCAAAACAATGATGCATGTAAAAATGATTGGTCAGTGATGTTTTAGAGAGATTATTCCAGGCTATCTAATCCGTTAGGCGGTGGTCTGTATCCCGGCTCGTGGCGCTATCGTATACACGCTTGTTTGTTTCTTCTCTATACCGGTAGGGTTTCCCGTGGTCGGTAGTTTTTCGTTCTTGCCGGAACGAAGTGTTTACCGGAACACTCCGTTTGACTTGGCGCTTTGATGTCGCTTATGATATCTTGAAAATATAAATATGTATTAACAATACAAAATTCACATCGTTGTTGTCGGTATTACGAAATCCTCTGCAATCCTGGGATTCCAAGACGGGCTTTCTCACTTTCTTCTGAAATGTCTCAGTAGCTTCCGGGTACGAGTTTCTTAGAATCAACATCTGCGGAAATGGGCTGCGCTCAGTTCAATGTTAACGCCATCGGCTGTGGTTAGCCGTTTTCAGAACTGAGTCATTGCTTGTCACCAGTTACGCCCGCCGAATCATCCTCGCGATTCCACATGCCGACACAGTCCAAGCGGCTATGACGCCGGGCTAACCACCAGCAATCGAACGACTCGAGGAGTCATGAGCATCGAGTCACGAGCGAGCAGTCATGCCCCCGCCACCGTCGGCGTTGAAGTATGATCACTCGGATGGCATTCATCTCGCCTCGGTAGCTCCATGCCGTCTTTACAGTGATGACATCGTAACCAGCCTATGCTCTACAGATGGAGCCGGCCATTCGACTCCCCTCTCACACCGCCTCATGCTCAATGAAAATAGATCAGCCACCCGGATCGGCCCATCGGCAACCGCAGCGCAATTTACGCGTTTATGGACATTGCAATCGTCCAGTGTCCGATCCACGTTCGACAGCGATCGGAGGCTCTTCGTTGGTAAGAGCTCCGATCGACATCACTCGTGTTAGAAGTCACAGTGACCTCCTTCTCACTGGCGGGGATGAGCTAGGCTATACACATTACACAATACACATGTAAGGCTGCGTATTACACGTGAGGGCTCATGCATACAAATCAATGCGTTCCGGACCTTCGCCAGCGTTGTTTTTTGTCTGCAGGCGTGGGTACAGCGAATGGCTTGCTCGGACGGCTGACAGCGTGGTCTGGTCAGTGGCGGGCTCATTTCTTGGCGTTCTTTTTTCGTCGGACGTTATTCCCGGGGGATCAGTCGCGTTAGTTCTGGGTGCGTGACTTTATAAGACGACTTACGATGCCGCCACTGGGCGTGAGAGAGCGGCGTCAAAACCAGGCGGGCATGGGTGAGAGAGCGGTGTCAGGACCAGGCGGGCACGGATGAGAGAGTGGCGTCAGGACCAGGTGGGCATGGGTGAGAGAGTGGCGTCAGGACCAGGTTGGCACGGGTGAGAGAGTGGCGTCAGGACCAGGCGGGCACGGGTGAGAGAGTGGCGTCAGGACCAGGTTGGCACGGGTGAGAGAGTGGTGTCAGGACCAGGTGGGCATGGGTGAGAGAGTGGTGTCAGGACCAGGCGGGCATGGGTGAGAGAGTGGTGTCAGGACCAGGCGGGCACGGATGAGAGAGTGGCGTCAGGACCAGGCGGGCACGGATGAGAGAGCGGCGTCAGGACCAGGTGGGGACGGTGTGGGGAGATAATCACATGTTCGTCTTACACTCGCCTGACTGGTGACAAATGTCGGTGTCATTACGTCCCAGCGATGGTCCGTGAATGTGACCGGTCATATCTAACTGTTGAGCTTAAGGACGGCTAAAGGCGTATCAATGCCTACGAGCATTGCGGGAAGATATTAAACCCTCGCCCCGGTGGGGGGTCATTTTGACCCTCTTGAGTTTTTCCCTGAAATAGTGCAAAAATTGACAGCGCGCAGCGCAATCATTTTTTACAGCTGTTCGGGCATCAATTGCCCTCACTTTGTCAAAGTTTTGACCTCCGATCATCTCAGGTCAGGTCACCAGGTCACGTCAAGTGAATGACCTTGCCTTCCAAAATGTTTGTGATCGTGCAAAAACCACGGTCTTTGTCTGAGAGATTTGAAATTTGCGGGATTGTATAAGATCATAGGTACCTCCGGTTTATTCATCTCGGATTGCTTGCATCGGTGAACTAAGGTCAGGTCAATATCCTGACCTCCCAATTTGAGTGATCGGGAAAATATACATTTTTTCAGACAATATGCATTGGATCAGGCTGATTCTTTCAGAATCCCATTATTTTGACTTATTCTTGATGGCCCAGGCGCAATTGCTGCTTAGTGATCTCTGCAAAGTCATCTGAGGTCATCTGAGGTCATCAGCAACGATTTGCTAATAACTCTTGATAGAATAAAGATACAGACGAGCAAATGACACCACTGTATTTGTCCCGTTAGGCCACGGCGCCCCATAAGCATCATGACCTATCTGGGTCACAAAATGATCTTGACCTGAGGTCAAACTTTGAAATTGACCTAATCAGGTCACCATCTTTATGTTTTAAAGCGCATTGAAGATAAAAACACGATGGTGTTAAAATCATTGCTCTATCGTTTTTAGATAAAAGTCTATTTAGGAAAATACTCATAATTTCATTTTTTACCTTTGATGACCTCTTGAGCCTAAAATATTGACCTTGGCTCAAATTTGACGACATTCATGTTGACTGCATTTGTCAAGGGCCTACGACTTTTTTCGGTTTGTTCCTAGCTATCATAATTTCCGAGATATTAGAGGATGTTCGAAGCAAAGTCCTAAAACTGTAAAATTTTATCTTTGAGGACCTCTGGTGACCTCAATATCGACCTGAACCAAAAGTACCTACCCTTGTTACTTCGAATGTCCGTGTCAAGAGCTTTCAAACATTTTTTGCTGTGTCTTTCTAGCCAATTTAGTTTTCGAGTTAGATGGGGGTCATTTTGCCCCCCCCCACACCATGAGTAAGTTGTCTGAGAGGCCCGGCGTGGCGCGGGTTAATGTGACTGCTGACTGCAGAGCAGTGCACAATGCCAACAACGATTGGAATCGTCCTTGTGCTGAAATCGGGTTAATCTATTCCGGCTGGGCTGGGCTGTGCGGATGGATATTCTATAAACAACGTTAAAGGGAATAATTCACCTTTAACATGGGCTTTGAGCTGAGACAGTAGATTTGTAGAGCAGATTGAGAAATGGGTTTGGGCTGAAGAATAAACGCGCTACGTTAAGAAGTTTCGACACAGGACTAGATGGCCCTTTTAAGAAGACAAAGTTTTATTTTCCCGAAACTTCTCAGGTAGTATTAAAGGGACACTGCCTCTTCCGGATGATATCGCAAAAACAGGCTTAAACAAGACCTAAGGAC
>VOPJ01010175.1:0-12567 GCA_014673585.1 Semibalanus balanoides
TCTGCGTGGACCTGCAGGAATATTTCGCTTTGCAGACATTTTCACTTGTTCGCATTTTTCTTTTTCGGGAAGTATTCGTAGGCACTAAGCAGTTGTCATTCGATAGTTGCATTGTTGGATCGTTGTTCGCTGTCAACAGAAGCGATGCGATGTGCGGCTTTTCTGGTTTATTGTTTCTTTCAGTTACCAACTCGTGACTGGTTTACCTGTATAACAAATCGGCGCCTGCATTCTGTACATTAATTAACACTCTGCTTCGTGTTTGCCGTGTTATTGCCTGCTCATTTGGTGCACGCGAACCAACAACAAACGGCCGAGTCAGATTTCTGCCATGATACAGCCATTACTGGCACTTGGGGAGTATCGTGAGTTATGACTGATGAGTGTCTGTGTCTGTGTCTGTATCTGTGTCTGTGTCTGTGTCTGTGTCTGTCTGTGTCTGTGTCTGTGTCTGTCTGTGTCTGTCTGTGTCTGTGTCTGTGTCTGTGTCTGTGTCTGTGTCTGTCTTTGTCTGTGTCTCTGTGTCTGTGTCTCTGTGTCTGTGTCTCTGTGTCTGTGTCTCTGTGTCTGTGTCTGTGTCTGATCTGGTCTGGTCTGGTCTGGTCTGGTCTGGTCTGGTCTGGTCTGTGTGCCCCCTGATACAAATCCTGGTTACGTGCCTGGTGTGTGTTTGGTGACCGGCAGACCGCTGGCTGGTGGCTGGTGGCTGGCTGAAGGGTGCCGTTGTCCTTTGTCTTTGTCTGTGTGTGGGGAAGAGGAGGCAGACAGTGTAGGGGTTTTGTGACTGCCTGTAGAACAGGGGAGTACTTTAAGCCTTCATAGCCCTCTCGAGCTCCGAGTGTGCTCTGAGCGTGCTGTAGCTCCGGCAAAAAGGTGTAATGGGAGAGAGCCGTGCCCGGGGCGAATGCTGCGTGCACCGCTGCGGGCATTCACTCATCCGGCCTCGGCGCCTTATAACCCCCTGAAGTTGCAGAGTCGTTAAACACTAATCATCATTACTATCATTTCAGTACCGTCTGCTGCGTCTATGTGGACCTAGTTTGAGTGTGTGTGTGTGTGTTGGACCGGACTCGGCGTGGTCCCTCGAGTGTGTGTATTTGCTGCACCAGTGGCCTGGCCGGCGCGGCTGCTGGTGGTCGAGGCAGTCGCCGGCTGCAGCAGCAGCAGTGGTGCTGGTGTGGGGCCGAGTGAGGAGTGGCCTTGTGCCGGCCCGTGCTGTGCGTGGCGTCTGCAGCCAGGTGCTGGGTTCTCCTGTGAGCAGGGGAGGGGCGGGGCGCGGGGCCAGGGGGGGGGGGGCAAGGAAATGCTAAGCGGTGCAGGGGGGGGGGGGGCAGTGAGAGTGCAGCGGGCAGCACGTCGACCTTGTAATTCAAATGAGGCGGGGGTTGTCGATGGAAAGCTGACCGGGAAGTGGAGTAGGCTTGATTTACACCACGAAACAGGCTTTGCTTTAACTGTCGGGCTAAAAATGAAACCCCTCCGGAAAACGCAGTTTTGCTATCTTGATGAAATATGGTATTGTGAACGGCGAACGCATGACTTCTGAAAAATCCAAATCGTGATTTGGATTTCGTGATTCGTGATTTGGATCTCACACTTGAGCTTTCAAGCTTAAGTGTGAGAGAAAACTGAATATCTGTATTTGTTTGAATTGATAGCAACATACCCATAAACAAGTCGGATCATAGGCTACCCGTGCTTGCGATTTGACCCTGCGTACGCTGCACTGTCGGCCTGTACCATCGTCGTCGTGGCCGGCTCCCTGCCGTGCAGCCGGTGGTGGGTCTGCTTCGGTGCGTTCACCACCAGGTCATTGACGCTGCCGCCTGCCTGCCGTCCCGGGTCGGCACCGGAGCCGGACCGGAGCCGCAGACGGCGGGCGGTGGTCCAGGCTGTGGTACTGACTTCTGACCCGCACACGACCCCGGAACGCGCTCCCACCAGCCTCCAGTGACCCGCACACGACCCCGGAACGCGCTCCCACCAGCCTCCAGTCTGCCTGGTATTGACTTCTGACCCGTACACGACCCCGGAACGCGCTCCCACCAGCCTCCAGTGACCCGCACACGACCCCGGAACGCGCTCCCACCAGCCTCCAGTCTGACCCGCACACGACCCGGAACGCGCTCCTACCACCTCCAGTCTACCCGCACTACGACCCCCGGAACGCGCTCCTCCAGCCTCCAGTCTGACCGCACACGCACCCCGAAACAGCGCTCTCCACCACAGCCTCCAGTCTGACACCCGCACACAACGACCACCGGAAACCAGAACGCTCACCCCTACCCCAGCTCTCACACCAGTCTGACCACGCACACAGACCCCCGAACGCGCTCACACCACCAGCCTCTTCAGTCGACCCACAGCACACGACCACCCCGGAACGCGCTCCTACCAGCCTCTCAGTCTAAACACACGTTCACACGAAACACCCCCTCCCGATTACACACACCACCATACACCCGGAACAAATGCGCTCCCACCCCACGCAATCCCGTCTGAACCCCGCACCACGACCCGGAAAACCGTGCGCTCCTACCAGCCTCAGCTGACCCGCACACGACCCCGGAACGTACACCCAAACACGCTTCCCCTACCAGACACTCCACGTCTGACCCGCACACGACCGGAACGCGGCCTCATGACCAGCCTCCAATCTGACCCGCAACGACCCACCGGAACCGCGCCTTCCACACCCAAGCCGTCCAGTCCTAGCCTGGTATTCAAGACTTCTGACCCGCACACGACCCCCGGAACCGCGCAACTCCCACCAGAACAACAGCCCCAGTCTGAACCGCCACACGACCCTACCGGAACGCGCATCCCACCAGCCCCCAGTCACCTGCTGGATAATGACTTCTGACCCGCCAACGGACCCCCGGGAACGCGCTCCCCCACCAAGCCTCCAGTCCTGACCCGCACACGACCCCGGCAACGCGCTCCCACAGCCTCCAGTCTGCCTGTATTGACTTTGACCCGAAACACGACCCCCGAAACGCGCTCCCACCAGCCTCCACAGTCTAGACCCGCACACCGGACCGGAACGGCGCTCCCCCACAACGAAGACCTCAGTCTGCCTGGTATTGACTTCTCTGACAGCCGCACATCGACACCACGGAACGAGCAGCTCACCCACCCCTCCACAGTCTGACCCGCACACGACCCCGGAACGCCGCTCCTACCAGCACTCAGTCTCGACCCGCACACCACCCCGGCAACGCGCCTCCTAATAGTCCAGTCTGAACGGCCACACGAAAACAATACATAAAGCACACATCCAGAACGCGACCCCGGAACGCGCTCCTACAGCCCTCCAGTCGACCCGCCACGCCCCGTGATACGCGTCCTACCGCAGCCCACGCTCCAGTCTGACCCCGCACACGACCCCGGCAAGCGCACGCATCCTACACCAAGCCTCCAGTCTGACCGCGCAACACGACCACACCGGAACGCGCTCCTACGCCAGCCTCCAGTCTGAAAACCCGAAACACCACGAAACCACCAAACCCACGGAACGCGCCCTTACCAGCCTCCAGTCTAGACCGCACAGCGACCCCGGAAAACGCGCTCCCACCAGCCCCACCAGTCTGAGCCGCACACGACCCCCCGGAAACGCGCTCCTACAGCTCCCATCTGACCGCAACGCCCAACAGAGACACGCGCTCCCAACCAGCTCCCAGATCTGACCCAGCCCAACGACCGGAACGCGCTCCCACCAGCCTCCAGTCTGACCCGCACACGACCCCGGAACGCGCTCCCACCAGCCTCCAGTCTGCCTGGTATTGACTTCTGACCCGCACACGACCCCGGAACGCGCTCCCACCAGCCTCCAGTCTGCCCGACAGAAATTACTCCGTGATTGTGTTGGAATAGTTGCCAGCCTATTACGGAGCTTGTATCACAACATAGCAGTTTTTTAACGTAAATATGCCGCATATTGGCACATTGCCTGCCTCCTGAACACCATTGAGCTCCAAGGTAGTTTCCCTCTTGACGACCCCCTCTTGACCTCCCCCTCCTGACGAGCCCCCTTCTGACAAAGCTCCCCTCTCCTGACGAGCCCTGCCCTGCCCTCTGGCGCAGTCCTGCATGTCAGCGCGCTAATGACACCTTTGTAGGTGGCACGCAGCCGGCACCATGACCGCTGTAGTGCACGTCACACCGCCTCTCCGTCCTATACCTAATCTACAGGCTGATCGTGCTGGCCTGGCTACTGGTATGCCGAGCTGGGCCGGCACTGGCTGGTAATCTGCTGTGGCATCTGCGCCGCTAGAGACGATATCTGCGCTGATCTGACACTTCTGGCGTGTCGGGCACTGATTAGAGACGTTTATGGCGTGTCTTGGGCGTCGCAGGTCCAGCTGTCCTCGCTTTTGTCATAAATGATACCGGAATATTATCGTCATGCGTGTAAATTCTCTCCTAAATGTCTTGCTCTACATTCCACTCAATCGTTCTCTTAATGCCTCGTACCAAATCATTGTTCTCTTAATACCTCGTACCAAATCATTGTTCTCTTAATACCTCCTACCAAATCATTGTTCTCTCCAAATGCCTCGGAACCATTTCCGCGTGAACACCTCCCAATTATCCTCCGTTTAGCGCACCGAAGGCATTCTTCTCTGGTGTTCAGTCTCCCCAATGTCCTCCCCTCATTCTTTACCAGTTAATGGGACTGAGGACCAATGTCCTGCGTGCTGGCTGTAGGTACCCGCCGGTCGTCGTCCCGTTGTGACGTCACGACGCTGACGGATGACGCCATCAGCTCTCAGCTGCCTTTGTGCGTGGAGGGGATGACTGGGGCCGGGTCGTGACGAGCCTGTGTGTTGGCAGTGGGGCGACTCTGCCGCCATTATCGGCCGCCGGCGGTCATTACAGGTGATGAGCCGCGCCGCGCCGCGTCACGCCGCCGCCGCTGGTCAGGCGCCGCGCCGCGTCACGCCGCCGCCGCTGGTCAGGCGCCGCGCCGCGTCACTGGCGCGCCGCTTTGGCTGCTGGTGCGCCAGTTTGCTCGTTAGTGCGCTGGTTTGGTCGACCGTGCGTCGATTTAGCTGCCGATGCGGCGGTTCTGTCGCCTTGTGCCGGTTTCGCAGTTAGCTCGCCAGTTTGGCCGTCAGCTCGCTAGTTTGGCTGCTGATGCGCCGGTTTCGCCGCCTGTGCGCCAGTTTGGCCGTCAGTGCGCCAGTTTGGCCGTCAGTGCGCCAGTTTGGCCGTCAGTGCGCCAGTTTGGCCGTCAGTGCGCCAGTTTATTGTGCCGGTGATGTATACTGGACAGACAGGTGATGGGCGTTGGTAGTCGGCGGGGGAAAGTTGGCCTCGAGAGTGTCTAGCTCTACAGCTGGCTCTGAAGGACGCCGGCGGCCGGCGTTTTGTTCTGGTCGGGAGATGATCGCTCAGTGTCACGCGGAAATAGCAGGGCAGGTGTGGGAGCACAGGCGATCGGCGGATGTGGAAATTAGCGTAGTTATAGGAGAGTGCGTCGCACATAACGCTCACCTTGTTTCGCCGAAAATTTCGCTGGATTATTTCGAATTTTGAAATCTTTCAACAGTGAAATTTTTCGGAACACATTTTTCCAACAATGTGTGAGGAAAGTAAGGCAATGATCAAGAAACTGTTAGCGTAAAATTTGAAATATGACGTCGGAAATTATTCAGAAATCAGAACACTTCCCAAGCGACGTGAACAGCGTTCGGCAGGTTCGATTTACACAGTGTAGTTCGTGTCTGTAATTCGTTAGCTGTGCCGCGACGTTCCCCTTTTCATTGTGGTCAGATTAGTGTCTCCGACAGGCTACCTGTCTTCCTGGGTCGTAAGTCAGTCTACAGAATAACGAATGGCACAGGGGACCGGCCCACGGTGCTGGCGAGTTTATTCCCAGAACAGGTATTGGTTGTCAGTGATTGCTTGTTCCCCAAACCTGTTCCTGCTCCCGTAAGTTGGTCTGAGATACCCAATAAGGAAGAGACTGGAAGTAAAGTTTGCAATAATAAAGAACGTGTTGCAATAGTAATGTTGTAGCTGCGAAGTAGCCCAGTTATCGTAGCAGGCTCTTCTTGAAACTTGCTAATGAGCCAGTATTAACTCTGGTTTACTCTGGGAGATGCATAACACAGTTCCCGTAAGGTTTGTGTGTGGCCTGAGTTTGGATCCCGGCAAAACTGAGCAGAGCCTCAGCTTGGAATTGGATCCCGGTGAGATCTGGGCAGGCATCAGTTTGGAAATGGATTCCGGTGAGACCTGGACAGGCATCAGCTTGGAATTGGATCCCGGTGAGACCTGGGCAGGCATCAGCTTGGAATTGGATCCCGGTGAGACCTGGGCAGGTATCAGCTTGGAATTGGATCCCGGTGAGACCTGGACAGGCATCAGCTTGGATGCTGGTGAGTCTGAAGCCGGGCCAAAACTGACTGACCAGCTGGCCTATGCGGTGTTTAGACATAACATTTCAACTAGTTGATCTTAATTTATGTTATTTCTTTACTGGTTATTTTTTCGTCCATATCGCCAACGGGCTACGCACACCAACCTCCTGGTGAATTCTTGGGGTAAACTATTCCTAAACTTACTGGAGACATTTCTACGCTGCCACTCTCATCTCTGCCTTTTCTGGTCTGTCAGCTGTTATTTTACACACCAGATCATCGATGACGTCATATCCCCGTTGACGTCATCAGTATATGCAGCCGGACGCGCGGCGGCCCGCGGTGACGTCGTCTGATCGATGGGGTGCTCCTCACACTGAGTATGTGTGTGATGTGCGGGACGGCGGGATTGTGAGGCCGAGTGTAGGCGGTCTGGGTCACTGACGGTATAGTCGGTCACTGCTAGAGACTTAGAGGTCGACAGTGACCGTGTATAGGAATTGTTGACGCTGGGCTTTGGGTGGCAGCCGGTGCTTCTTGACAAAGCCGAGCTTTTGTTGCTTTGCTTCACATTGTTCTAAAAATGACGTTCTTATGTACACCGGCTATTTGTACGACTTTTGTCTCCATAGTTTTCAACATATGTTGTCTGCGACCCTTTCAACACACTCACCACTCAGCTGGTATGTGCAATGTGCATGGCTTATGAAGCAGTTTGATGTGTTCACCGCAGTCCACTCGAAGCGCTCAGCCGAATCGACCGGAGGAGGCCTGTTGGCGCAGAGTTGGCGCTCGTCTCGTCTCGCGGTCCCCCCTCCCCCGGCACGTGGCGCCGCCGCTAACCGGACAGCTTTCTAACAGCCACGCCTGGCTGCACACGGGCAGAGTGCGTCACACGCACAGAGTGCGTCAGCGGTCAGCTGTGGCACCGGCCGGACGTTGACGGGACGTTGGTTGGACGTTGGTTGGACGTTGGTTGGACGTTGGTTGGACGTTGGTTGGACGTTGGCTTTACGTTGGTTGGACATTGTCCAGACGTTGTCCGGACGTTGACCGAACGTTGGACGGACGTCGTCCAGACGTCGGTCGGACGTTTGCTGGACGTTGATCGGACGTTGGCCGAACGTTGACCGGACGTCGGTCGAACGTCGGTCGATGGTCGGTGCGTCGTTGGCAGCGTGATGACCAGCTGGCGGCCTCCCTCCCCCTCCCCCTCCCCTCCCCCTACTGTCCGCTGACTGGGCGGCTTTGATGCCAGATGTGTGACGAAACGCCACACTGATTGCTACTGATTCTTTGTCAAGCTGGTTATGGAGTATGATTCTGTGTCCGTTTCCCGATGGCAGACCCCGCTGTGGGAATGAACTTCTAAGAAGGGCAAATCGTTTCTAAACACTTGTAAAATATTATCTAAAGGGGTTTCCAAGGGAGGACAAATATGTAAAGTATGGAGAGATGGCGAGCGAGGGTGTCGCTGTCCGGGGCCGTTTAGTGGGTCTGTGGCGCCTGTCAATAGCAGCGCTGTGTGTCTGTGGTTTGGTGGTCAGCTGTGTATTTGCGGTTCACTGTTACCGTGGCGTTTCACGGTTCGTCTGCTCTCGGTTTGTGGTTTGGCCACGCGGCGGCGGAAAAGCCACTTTTGATAAACAGGCCTGCTTGTGTCTTTGTGAATGGTTGATGGGAAGAAGAGTGAAGATGCCAATGTCAGTAAAGATAATTCAACTAGAAGGATGTTCTGTCTGATATGGCAATTTCATTGTCTTTTCTGACGCTGCCTTCCAGACTATTGTGCTGTATTTTACGCGTTTATTTTATTTACAGTGAGCGTGACGTGTGACGTAATACGATACGTGTGACGTGTGATGTGTGATGTGTGATGTGTGATGTGTGATGTGTGATGTGTGATGCGTGATGCGTGATGTATGATGTATGAATTGTGACGTGAGCCGTGTGACGTGAGCCGTGTGACGGGCAGTAGCGCGGTTATCAGGGCAGTCTGGCAGTTGACGTGTGACGTGAGCCGTGTGACGGGCAGTAGCGCGGTTATCAGGGCAGTCTGGCAGTTGACAGACAGCCTCTCAGCTCTATCTGAGATGGCCACTCCCGCCACTCCGTTCCCCAGGGAGTGACGCCCGCCGCCGCTACAGCCGGAGATAGGGCGGCGGCAGCGGCTGGCTCGGGGCGGGGGAGGGAGGAGGGTACGGCACCGGTCAGTTGGCCGTAGCGGTGCCGTGTGCCGTTTGTCGAGATGTCTCGGAGGTCGCGTCACGCCGGAACACGTCCCGGTGGATAGTTTGCCAGATTTGTCGCCGGTCGATATATTTCTCCGTTGGTGGAGGTTCAGAGATATTTCTCCGTTGGTGGAGGTTCAGAGATGGGCGCAAATTGACCTTAGTTGTCGGCGCGCCCGAAAACCCCAATAAACAAACAAAGGAGGTTCAGAGATATTTCTCCGTTGGCGGAGGTTCAGAGATATTTCTCCGTTGGTGGAGAAATATCTCTGAACCTCGGCGTAGGAACTTATTTCAAGTTGGTGTGGCAAAGGCAGGCACGTAGCCATGATTGTTTATCATGGAAGGGCCACGTCGGTGGTAGAATCAAATTTCGCTTCTCGCCATATTTTATTGATGTCATTGGTGGGGGGGGGGGAGGGGTCTCCAGAGAAACTCACTTTATCTAGTTTATGTAGTCATTTATTTTTGCTCAAGGGGGGGGGCATCCCCCAGGGACGTAACCACAAGCTCTTATCCGAAAATACCATCCGCCGCCACTGGGTGGCGACACTTTGAAGGGTTGTCGGAGCTGTCGGTTATGTGCGCAATCAGGCGACGGTCTCTCCCAAGCTCCACGGGGTATAACGCGCTTCTTACAAAGCTCGGTGGTGCAGAGGAGCACTGGTCAATACAAACCTCTCCAGCCTCCACAAAGGCTTCATATACTGGACCGAATACATACATGCGTATGTGTTGCCTTGGCTACCACATCAAAACATCACTGGGCTCGGTTTTCAATCACCTGAACGCAGTGTGCTTGGAAAGGGAGCAGAGAAACGCCTTTCGCGTCGGGTATGATGGCACGAAATCAGTGAGTAAAGAAACGAACAGGCCACGCCTCTGCGACATGATGATGAAAGGTTCGCAACTAATCAGACTGATCTCTTCCAGTTTCCGCTGCGCCGCATTCTTCCAATTCAGGGGATTCTATATGTAGTGATTGGCCGCAGCTCTGCTGCAGAGTGCAAAGGCAGGGCTCACGACACCTGAAAATCGAAATTATAACTTCAGGCATGCCGAGGGCACTGCACCAAACTGATTATACGTTAGGTTCGTCATAACACAGGCCAGTCAGTCATTTATGCAGTCCTTTATGCAGTTGTAATTGTATTTCTGTCAAATGTCTCGCAGACTGTCACAGTGAAGATTCAGTCACTAATTTCAGTGTGTGTTGAGATGTGCGACGACGAGACAATGGTCGTAAATTATATCCTGGCATCGGAGTTATCCAATAAACAGCCTACTGCGGATGTGGATTAAGCACAGAAGGTTATGCAGTTATTTATACACAACCTTTTTTCCTTTCTTAATCATTAACAGTCTTTCAATTTTGTAATCCAGCACATTCTTTATCAATACAAAGTGAACGTACCTGCGTTCGGTTGTTACAAAATGTAAAGGCTTCCTCGATATATTGTTTTATATTTGAAGAAAACACATTTGTTTTTACTGCGGTAAACCTATTGACTTCATGGCACATTTTGAAACTAAATTAATGCAAGTTAGTTAGAGTCTTCAACTTGTACTGGGTGCTGTACCCAGTACAATTTGGGGTTTCAATTTTACTGGGTACAGTGTACCCAGTGTACCCAGTGGTGGCTACGCCCATGGCATCCCCTCCCCTTATCTAAGTCCCTGGGCAAAGGCTAGGGCAATGGTGCACAGGCGCGCAGTCAGGAATTTCTAAAGGGGTGTCCCGGGTCGAAGGGGGGGGGGGGTATCCCGTACAAATTTTCTGATTTTGTATAAAAAAGAGTACGAAAAACATGCACTTTGTCTCTAAAAAGGGGTCCTGGATCCTGGGACCCCTGGTTGCGCCAACATTGGGGTCGGGGGTTCCAAGGTCCAAGACCACGTTGTTGAACTAAAACACACTGAGCGAATGTATTTCGATCTGCGCCAAGTAATTGTTATTGATGCACCATGCGGATTAACTTCGAATTCCGAATTTTTTAACTATGAACTGGCATATATCTAATGACTGATAATAAAGACTTAGCTATCTAACTGCTACCTCGAATTTTCAAGTGTTATTTAAATCCAAATTTTGAGAAACCCAAAGACAATTTGTATCGTCTTTAACAGTATCTAAAAATATGGCTGCCCAAAACACGGAATACCTATGTGTGATTGAGACGTGTTCGGTAAATATGTGTACCAGATTTCAAATTTATATCGTCAGAAATGACTGAGAGGACCTTTCAAACTGTATGAACGACTGGAAAGTTGGTGTGGCACGGCCACACCAGTTCCAAAGTTGGTGTGGCAGCTGCCACCCCTGCAACACCACTTCCGACGCCTATGGGTGGAAGTTCAGAGATATTTTTCCGGTGGTGGAGGTTCATAGATATTTCTCCGGTGGCGGGCTACTGGCTTCAGTAGGGGGACCGGGGGGGATCCTCTGTGATTTCGTGGACTGTTGAATATGCGCAGAGTGCTGTGCAACCCTCCTCGACAACAGACCTTGCGAGACTGCGACTCCGGAGGACTCTTTGTGTTCATCTGAAGTCTGCATATCTATGCCAGGTCTTCTCTGGCCCTGCCTACTGCAGTCTGCATATCTATGCCAGGTCTTCTCTGGCCCTGCCTATCAAAACATCGAACCTGTGGCTGTTTCACACATCTTAGGCTCGCCGCACTGAGCCCTACCACTGCAATCTGGGTTAAACATGTATGGAAGAGGGCCATAGAAGGGTGGACGCAAGTCACACTTGTATTATGAAGCTGACTCGCTTCGGCGCTCATGATAATCAATGTTCCTTTCGGCGCCACTCAATCTGAAAATCTCCCTTCCGCCTACCGGTTTGATAGCCACTGAGCACCACTTCTGTTTGAAAATCGCCCTTCCGCCTACCGGTTTGATATCCACTGAGCACCACTTCTGTCTGAAAATCGCCCTTCCGCCTACCGGTTTGATAACCACTCAGCACCACTTCTGTCTGAAAATCTCCCTTCCGCCTACCGGTTTGATAGCCACTGAGCACCACTTCTATCTGAATATCCCCCTTCCGCCTACCGGTTTCATAACCACTCAGCACCACTTCTGTCTGAAAATCGCCCTTCCGCCTACCGGTTTGCTAACCACTGCTGTAAGTAAACAGAGCACCACACCGTGTCCTTCTCTCACCAGCAGCTGCTCTGGCGACCCGATGTCGTTGCTTCGCGTGGGTGCCACGTGTCAAGGGACCGACACAAAAAACTGTCCCGACACTCTGCTGCACGCGGAGCACGTGTCCAAACATACCGTGCACCAGTGCTAACACCGTGTGTTTGCTTTGGTTCGTGGTCTGTACCCCCTGGCCCACATCGACGCGGGGAATGGGGGTCAGAGGGGTGGGGAGTGGGGGTGTGAGGTAGGTCAGAGTGGGGAGATGGGGGGGGGGTAGTGTCTATTTCGGTGGGGTCTGGTGGTTGCATTTGGTGGTGAATAGACGATCATGCGCTCTTGCGTTTTTTCCTTCAAAGTTGAATTATATTATAAAGTTATTGTATTTTAGTGCTGTGATCTGTTTTTTTTTGTTCTTGTTTCGGCAGCTGACATTTATGCTAAAGTAACTATTTCCTAACAAATTGTTAAGGCTAATTATATGATACGCCTATGATATGCATCTCCTTTTTTGTTTTCTTTTATCATTTTGACCTTTACATCCTATCTTGTCCTTGACCTATTTAACTCCTCAAATTTGCAAACGCATTTGTCCTTGGCATAGTTAATTTTGCGTCATGTTTTTTCGTCACCGTGTCGCTGTGTTTTGTTTAGCCCTGGCTGTGACGTCATCACTGAGTGTTCACTGTTGCCGCCGCCGTCGTCAGTTCCGCCCGGCGCTCCGTGTGGTGCGCTCACCCGACGGTCGCCAAACCACCGGAAACGCCGCGTTTCCGGAGCGCTCCGGTCGGAACCGCCGGCGGTGGGGGTGGTGTGGTGGTGA
>VOPJ01010177.1:0-12337 GCA_014673585.1 Semibalanus balanoides
TTCACGTCAGTGGGTGGGACGGGGAGGGAGGGTGTTCACGTCAGAGGGTGGGACGGGGAGGGAGGGTTTTCACTCAGGCTACGCACAGGACACACCTATGCGACGCATGGATACCTGCTCTGCGGTGTCGAATGGCCAGTTTGCTCCAGATGTGGATCTCTGCTTTCGGTCAAGCATGTCCTGATTGACTGTCCTCACTTGGAGGGGGACTGACGGAGATGTTTCGGGACGACGGCTTCTCGGCTGACCCTGGGGAGGTTGCTTGGGGACGACTCCGTTTTTATAGACACGAGGACTCTCTTCGCTTTCATCACTGCTTCTGGACTATCGGTTCTGCTAATTAGTTAATCCGCGTCACGGGCGCGATATAGCCTTCGTTGTTGGTGCGCCCATAAAAAACAATCATCATCATCATAGCCCCTACCTTTTGATCCGTCGTTGTGCAGTACGTCGTCCAAGTCCCATATCTCTCGCCGTGTCGGTTTCAAACTTGTGAATTTGACCTAAACTACGTGCGATTGGTACGAACGCGACCTGACTAGGCGAACATGATGACATCCAAATCATTGCTGTATCTGTATTTGTTAAAAAAAAGTATTTGCGAAAAGCAGTTCAACTGACTGCAGACGACATGCGCCATAATTGATTACTGGTGTGACGTCATTCGTAGAAGTGGACACGTTACGGAGATAGGGATGTCACTTCCCTGGACTGGAGGAACTTGGAGGTTAGATGCGCCATGGGAACAGACCCATTTTAACCCCGTTATGTGCTAACTCCTACTGTCTGGTTTCAGAAGACGATCCATAAGACAGAAACCATGACGGGTTTCGGCCTGTCGCTGGTGGCGACTTTTGATGACCTCTGTCGTCACACCAAGGTTCTGACAGAGGGTACAGAATCAAGTAAGCTCCCTTCAAAATAACATTGATTACAAAGGAACTAATACATGTTGAATACATGCTTGAACATGCTGAACGAAACATAATACATGCTGAACATATGCTACTTGTATCACCGGTTTAACTTGCTCAAGTCGTGTGATCTCGTCATCAGACCCGAGTCATTGCCAATAACCAGGTCAGACGTGGGACGTTCACCACCGCGATACACGAATGCAGACCATCTCATTACGCCAGCGATACGATCCGATCCGCAGGCCGTCGTTTCAAACATTGCGAGTGTCACCGCGTTACAACGCCTTGCCCTCAGCAATCCGATGCCTGCCAACAAACAACTTCAAAAGCGCGCTGCAGCAACACCTGCTATGAAGCAGCGGGCGCCCTCCTCACCTCTCTCCGACCCGGGTCGCTAGGTTGACTTAAGCGTTGTGTGTGTGTGTATATGTGTATGGTGTGATCTGCGAAATGCGTGATGACCACCATTGACCCACCGTTCTTATTATGTGGACAACGGGGCTCAAATAGCCACATGCAATGTGATGTGCCTATGACCGAATACAATAAATACAATACAATGTGATGTCAACATCCACTGTCTGTCTGCTATACGTCAGGTTTCTAGGCTCAAACTGATGAGTTTGTGTGAGTGATGGTTTAGTGTAACTGTTTCACTGCATGAATCACTGATATCTTCATGCTGTTATCAGCTCAGACCTGAGTGGTTTGTGGTGTCTGGGTTGCTGCTAGCTATGCATGTTACTTTTCCAAGTTGATTGGGATTTAACAAACCATATCAGCTATTACGACATTAGTCTGAGAGCTGAGTAGTTTGCCTGCTGCTGACTCTATCTGCTGCTGACTCTACCTACTGCTGACTCTGCTCCTGTCTGTTGCCATGCGTCTCAGAGTTTCTGGAGTTTGTCAACATGACCGAGGCGTTTCGTCTGCGCTGGGTCAACTCGGAGTCCGAATGTCAGCGTCTTCACGCCCAGCTGGTGCAGGCCAACACCGACATCACCCGACTGGAGAACAACGTCAAACAGGTGACAACCGCGCCACCGCCGCGCCGGGCGGCAGGGTGACACCGGGCATCGCTAGAGGCTACTGGGGTTTCGACTTTCGAGACGGGGCTGCTCCGACGGGGGATCGGTTCCCTCTCTTCTGTGTCAAGCGATGACAGTAAAGCCGCCTTCACACCGAACGCCGACTACGCGTTCACATGCGGACTCCGCGTCCCCACGCGTAAACGCTGCAATGCCTATTTGATTTAAAAGGTCACTGCTATGATCTGAGTTCACCAGCTTCAGTACGGCTGATGAAACCATGTGCACTGAATTGATTGGTGCTTACGGTGAGAAATTCGGTCCAGCCATTACTGAGATTCCATGTTGCTGCCAAACTGCGGTGTTAAAGTTTGTGCAGCAACATGGAATCTCAGCAGACGTCTGGACGATTTTCTCGCCGTAAGACCAACAATTCAGTGCACACGATTTCATCAGCCGTACTGAAACTGGTGACCTCAGGTCATCGCAGTGACCTTGCAAATCAAATAGGCATTGCTGCGTTTACGCGTGGGGACGCGGATTCCGCATGTGGATGCGTAGTCCGCGTCCGGTGTGAAGGCGGCCTTAGAGATCAGCTGAATTTATGGCGAATGACTTAATGGACTTTTTTCCTTTCTTTTTTCTTTTTATAAATTTAGTCCGAATGTTTTCATGGATGGATTCCCGAGATCAGGACCCACGCTAAGCTAGCTTGTTGCGCCAGGTCCTGACCCCACCATTCCGATCACCAATTCCAGTCGACCGGCAGAATTTAGAGACAAAGTTTAACGTCCCCTCACAACTGAAAGACGGTCCTCCCCGGCCGCTGGCTTCATCTAGCCTTTGACGCCCTCCGTCGCTAGCACCAGCCGCAGGTCATCCCCGCCAGGAGCAAACAGCGAGCGCCGAAGCGGCTCGAACCCATCTTGCCAGGGTGGGTTAGATTTGTAGTCCAGCGCTCTCCCGACTGAGCTACGCGGGCGGACAAAGCTCTATTTAGCTCTATTCAATGGCTAATGTGGAATGTGGAAGGCTCTATCGATATTTTACTGTCAAAAGTTTTTTATACTTCGTGGAGTTTCTTCATAGGGATTGTCATCAAATGTATCAATTTGACTGGGTTTGACGACGAATCTCTCCGTTTCAGGCAAAGAATCTGCTGGACAATGAAAAGAAGCGTCGATTTCTGGTGGAACAAGAACGTGAAGCTAATGTGAGTGTCTACGCTCTGTATCTAGTAACTGTGCGAGCAGTACAACTATTTTAACTTGCTACCAGCTGAACCTTTTGTTTGGTGTGCATATTAATCTCTACCTGTTCTTGTCTACATTCCACTGCTTTGGTAATCAGTTCTTTGATAATAACTGCACGTTAAAGTGCTAGAGAGCGTAACTGAACAGCACAATATTTGCCTCGGTAAGCTGTATTAAATGATGTATAACAACTGATGCAAATGTTGCGACCCCTGGCAGGCTGCTCTTTGACCTCAAGGTCACAAAGAACATTTTTTTAAACTAAAAATTGCGTTTTTTTATTTTTTATTAAAAAAAATGTTGTCTCACATTAATATATAAATTATGATGATTTCTATGATATATAGGTTTATATGACTCATATTATTTATATGGGAGATTTCGCACACTGAAAAAATCAAGGTTTACGCAACACCGAAAAGATGCCTAAGGCTATAACTTAAAAACCACTTAACAGACGGGGCAGAAAATTTAATAGCGTGAAGCTACAGCCCAGATAACCCCCAAAACATATTTTCCTCAAACTATGAGAAACAGAGTGTTATGTTTGGGTCGATCCGACATTGGCTGCACCGGGTGACCTCAAGTCACGTGACCTTGAAGTCAAGGACCAACCTGCAAGGGTCATGTTATGTATCAATGCAAATGCAGCTCGTGAGGCAAATATAATGCGTTTGTTAAGCTCTCGTCAACAACTTACGTGCAAAGTATTATCAATGCGGTGCTGGTGACCATTATTTTTATAATTCAAAAAACTATAATTAATATTTAGAGAAAAGTTTATCTCATAATTTTTACTATCGATTGGCATATACTATTTAAAGGGATTATACAGGTTTTTCCCAGAATATTTTTGTTACATAGTACAAACGTACTTTATAAAGGTGGTAGAGGCCCAGGTTACACATTTTTTCTGAAATGCATCTTCTTTTACGTAAGGACGTTTCAAAAGTGCTCGGTGATGCCACGCGTCACTTTTTGGCAGTACTTGCTGAGGTATAGAAGCCGTCTCTATTACGCCCGGCTATGCGCCGCCAAAGATAGAGATATTCAAAGTGGTGGACAGTAATCCGATATCAAGTACTTCGTTATCAAGATACATTAGTCTTGAAAATGTCAAAGTTTAAACGCTGATAACTTGCTGAAATAATGGATTAAATGCGCAACGAGTCACTTCTCATATGTCTTAAAACGTGTTTTAAGCACATACAACTGCAAAAGAGTGCATTTCCTTTCAGGACGGAAACTCGTATAATCCCTTTAAGTTAATGCTGGCAAGGAAAAACATCATAATTTTTAGTGACCACATGATAAAAAACGTGATTTTACTCAAAATCATGTTTGAAAATTTCAAAATTTTGGAATTTTCGAAAGATGTTAAATCACATTAATATATGGCTTATGATGATTTTTTTATGATATATAGGATAATATGACTCCCTTATTTTAGATGGGAGATATCACCCGCTGAAAATTATAGGTTTGAGCAGAATCGAATAATGCCTGAGGTTATAACTCAAAAACCGTTGGACGAACGAGACTGCAAATGTCACAGCTTAAATCTACGGCTCAGATAACCCCTTAGATGCAGTTTCATTGAAATCTGAGATATAGGGTGTTATTTCGATATTTTTTGGTCGATCTGTCATGGAACTTCTTTGCCACTGACTTTTGAAGGCCCTGGGGGGGGGGGCAAACACTCAATGAGGGGGACGAAACTTGGTCAGCTATATTTTTTTTGGTGTTTTGGGTGGACAGCTGCACTCGGCTAAACAGTTTGGTTGACACTTGATAGGCAACTGGGTGTGTCCTCACTCCGGGACACAGCACTTACGTTAACACTTTAACACCAAAAGAAACGAAAAAAAAAAAAAAAAAAAAAAAAAAAAAAAAAAAACAAAAAAAAAAAAAAAAAAAAAAAAAAAAAAAAAAAAAAAAAAAAAAAAAAAAAAAAAAAAAAAACAAAAAAAAAAAAAAAAAAATAATCGCAACAATAAAACATATTTTGAACCTCATATTTGATCTGGGTCGAGATGTTTTCACAAAGCAGACTTCCCCACAGCCCCTTAACCCTACAAATTTGATTACTGTGGCTCTTATGGGGGTCGATATGTGGGGGGAATTCCCCCTGATTCAGTACGTGTATTTCCCAGAGGTCCTCCAGTCAGCGTGTTAACTACCCGTTCATCTCACTAATCGGCTGTTCACCGGTGGCACGCCTACACTGCTCTCTGATTGGTTGTGCCTTTGGTGTGCGTCGCCGCCGCGTCCCACTTGTCTGCTCCTCTCTCTTACGGCCGTGTGTCGCTCTTCAGGAGCGGCAGCTGAATCTGATCCGAGAGCTGATGTTCAACGAGCCGCACGCGGTGCCGAACGAGACGCGGGAGAGGATGCTGCAGCTGAGTCAGACGGCGGCGCCGGCACGGCCGCGCGAGCGGCGCTCCTCCAACAACAGGCTCGGCACCATCAGCGAGAGCGTCGGTCAGTCGGCTGATGGTGGGCACACGCGTCTCGGATAGGCAGTCGGGCTTGGTGCGTGTCTACTGTCCAGTCATGGTCGGTGATGGCCGCGTGAGCATATTTCAAGGCGTAAGCAGCGTCTGAGGCCCTCGCTCGTCCTTCAGTGGTATACGGGACAAAATCTGAATATGAGCGGCCCGGCCCGACCCGTGGCGAAGCTTTTGAGAAGCTCATATCTCTACAACCGCACGTCTGATTGACAAGCGGACTTCTTTGCTGAGCAGCCCCATCCAACCTACCCTGTTTGAGACCAGTGTTGACTCATGTGGGTGACTACTACTGCGCGTGGCGCTTGCCGCGTGAGGGGTGTTGAAAAGTGTTTTATCACAAAAATTCCGCAACGGCTTGGCAGATTGTACGCAAATTTCGTGTGTGGTTAGGGACCCCTCAGCCTTCTCTTTCCCACAACTCAGGGGTGGGGTTTATATGCACGTGCGCACGTGCGCACCTCTATAGTCTATTATATATCTCAGGAACGGCTGAACCGATTTTGTTATAATATGGTGAGTGGCTAGGGTTCTCTCAGCCGTCGCCTTTCCACAAGTCAGGGGTGGGGTGGCTCTGCACGTGCGCACGTGCACATCCATATGATATATCTCAGGAACGGCTGAGCTGGATGTGTTTAAATTTTGTGTGTGGTTAGGGACCTCTCAGCCACCACTTTTCCGCAAGTCAGGGGCAGGTGCCTCTGCACGTGCGCACGTGCGCACGTGCGTGCCTTTTTGTATCTCAGAAACTACTTGCCCGATCGAATTGAAATTCACCATACATTTCCTTTATGCTCGCTCGCTCATCGCCAACTAAGGCGCCTTACTAGTTTAATGTACTGATACTTGATATGTGCATTTTGTATTTACAATGTTCAACTTAAAGGTATGTGCTTTGTGTGCAGATTTCTTCAGGTGCTTTGTCTTCCTCGTGTCTTCCTCTACCTCGAATTCCGTCGCCCCGTCGATGCGACTTGCGTCGTCTTCTCTAACTCTCCCTGCCGCCGCCAGGATCGCTGGTGTCTGCCGACGACCTGTCGCTGGACTTCACTGAGGAAGACCTGGATGTGTCGCACCTGCGCTCGGGTCGGCTCATCCAGCGGTCGCGCGGCCAGAAGCGCACCTCAGATGTCGACACAGAGGACGACGACGGACTGGGCGCCACCCGCGCGCGGCGCCGCACGCGCAAGGCGAAGGTGGGCTTATTTCAGATGTCCGTGTGTAGTGTGCAAGGATGAGAGCTGCGTAATAAGTTGCCAGCTTGTATTATCTGTGTGTGGTTTGTATCCGCCTGGGTTCTCGTAACCTGAGCTGATCGTTCGTCACCGTGCACGCTTGGTGCTTGGTTGTCAAAGTCTGTCCTGACCGGCGCTGGTTGGTGCTCTGTTTTGTCGTCGGCGTCTGCAGGCCGATGTTTGTTTGGTACTGTATCTTCTCTCTCTCACCCCGATGGACAGAGCAAGACCAAGTCGTACTCTATACATGTGCCATTCTTCTGTAGCTCTCTCTCCTACAGTCAGCACTGGCCGATCTCTGCTGACTTCTTCTCCTCCCGCAGCGTCGTAACCGGCAGTCGTCGCCCTCGCACGTGCCCGCCTCCGCCGGTCCGACGTCCGGCTCTGACCAGGGGATGGCTGCGCGCGGCGAGGCGCTGGTGGCCACCACCACGGTGACGGTGCCGCTGTGTGGCGCCGTGACCGCTACGAGCCAGCTGCGCGCCCGCTCGCCATCGCCGGCGAAGCGCAGGAGTCGCAGCAGCGCCGGCGGAGGACACAAGTCGCTGGAGAGGTCGTACAGTGAACCGCCGCCACTGCAGCGGACCCCGGTCAACCCGGGCCTGGTGCGCACACCCTCCAGTGAGTCATCATACACCTGCCAGCCAGTGTGTGTGTGCGTGCGCGCGTGTGTGTGTGTGTGTGTGTGTGTGTGTGTGTGTGTGTGTGTGTGTGTGTGTGTGTGTGTGTTGGGTGTGTGTGTGTGGTGGCGTGCGCGTGTGTGCGTGTGTGGCGTGCGCGTGTGTGCGCGTGCGCGGTGCGTGTGTGGTGCCGCGTGCGTGTGCGTGTGTTGCGTGTGTGGTGGTGTGTGTGTGTGTGGTGTGTGTGTGTGTGTGGTGTGTTTGTGTGTGTTGTGTGTGGTGTGTGTGTGTTGTGTGTGGTGTGTGTGTGTGTGTGTGTGTGTGTTTGTGTGTGTGTGTGCGTGCGTGCGTACCGTGCGTGCGTGCGTGCGTGCGCGCGCGCGCGCGCGCGCGCGCGTGTGTGTGTGTATCGGAGGGTGAGTAGTGAGTAGGGAGAGACGGTGACCCAGGATATAGAGATCAGGTGGAGCGTGAGGTGAGGGTGTTGGAGGTGATGTAGTGGCGTAACAATCATGCCATGCTTGAATTCGGTAGTAAGGGTATCATGCCTTCATAACTGATCTTTGCAAAGGCAGTTAACTTCCTGCTCGTGCAACTGGACCTGTTTTTACCTGTTGATCCCTATCCGTATATGCTGTGCTATGCTGCGTAGTTGGTGGTGTGGTGGTGTTTGACGCCGCCTCTTGTGTCCCGTTGTTCTGTCAGCCCTCTCGCAGCTGCCGTGGTGGCGCTCCAGCCTGGCCAGACTCAACACTGACCTGTCGCCCTCCTCTATCGGTACCACCGCCACCGCCCGCCGCCCCTTAATCTCGTCTGTTCAAATACCCCGCTCTTATCAGCTGCCAGAACTGTGCCGGAGCCTGCCTCTGGAAGGCCTGACCTCACCACCTCAGCTGCCCTCTACTCTCTAGCCGTGCTTGCTTAAGTGCTCATCTCGTACCTGTCACGCATTTTGATTTGGTTTTCCGCAGTGAGCCTTTTTCTTGATCGTAGCTATCCCTTTCTGTCCGCACGAGTATGACCTGTGTATCTGTTATACTCGACTTTCTTTCCGCTACCGTATTGTGATTTATAGTTTCTTTCCGTGCTTTCGCCAGGCTCTGCTTTCCTATTGACTGTTGTGTTTGTGTTTTAGTTGATCGTGGGTCATTACCACAGCAGCTGCCGTGTGTATGAACTGTGTGGTGGGTCATCAAGGTTGCATGCTATCCTTAATTTGGTATTAAGTTCGAGAGTTTTAAATGAATCAAAGTAAGATGAGATGAATCAAAACAATCTGGTTTGCTACATTGTAACCTTTCCGTAACCGTTAAACATGTATCAGCCAAGTTTCACCCTCTTGGCCGATACCCTCCTCCCCCATAAAGCCCCCTGCCCTGCCACCCCATTGCCCGCCTGACGTCACGCTGCTCTGCCACCTGTGCAGACGGCCTGGGGGGCAGTGCCTGGGACATGGGACGCACGCCGGTCGGCATTGCGCAGCGTAACCCGTACCGCACACCCGAGACGCCGTTCTCCCCGGGTCTGAGGCACTTCAACTCGGCCGGAAAGGGTGAGTCGGGTGATGTGGCCACCGCCACCTCTGCACCCGGTAGTGATTGAAGGCTAGTTTTGTCTGGTTTTGGTGTAGGTAAATGTTTCGTCGGTTGAAGCATGCGATGAATTTGGCGAAGTTTTGCATTGCGATGGTATTGTATTGTATTATTGTATTAAACATTCTCTGAGCTATCCACGATAAAACGAGGCTAACATGCTCAGCCGTCAAGCAAGGTAGGTAAGAGCACAACAGGGTAGAGATCAAAGCACACACATAAACATAAACATAGCAATCATTCAAGCACACGCATAAAAGCCAAGCTCGCGGACCAGTGCCGTCGCATCGAGTCGCGCGCTGCCACCAACCAGATGACGGCTCACCGCAACGTCGAAAAGACTGGCACGGACCGGTCCGTCACAGCAGTCGGAGGGCGTTGTAAAAGCTTCCCGCGGCACGGTCAAGTGCGAAACTGCCGCTGCCACCACGCAGTTCTGCAGCGGGGCGTGCGGAGCATGCCGTCCTGGCGTGTCTGCCGGTCGCGCACATCTCTGCTCCTATGGAACAGGCTCCTATGGTAGGTGGTAAGCTCATATGGTAATGCTAGCCATCGCCAACTGCTCATAGTGTCTCCTACCAGGGTTTTGTCCGATGACGTAATTGACACAAGTTGTCACCCTTTTGTTCTTGACCCATCCCGGTTCGGGCAGGGTGCCAGCAACGTGCCGAGCGCTGCCGGTAGGAGATGCTATATTTCTGTAGAAGGAGCAATGTATCGTCAAACCTTATCTGTTACTCACCTCTACTGACCTGATCCCGACCCCTGACATTCCTTCTTATCAGTTGTGATGGGCTGCCTACAAGAATGGAAGTAACTTGAGTCAATTACGCTATCGAGCACAACCCTGTCTCTTACGTTAAATGTCTGCGTCTATTTGGCGGTACGCATTTAAACATTGCGCGAATTTCAGCTGCGCGGGACATCGTGTTCTGCGTGTTAACCCGGCATTGACCATGGGGGAGCATTTAGCGACCCTGAAGAATTTCCCTAATAACTCAAAAACGGTTATCGCTATCAACGTAAAGCTTCTCGTACCTTCTCGTACATAAATTTTACGTCTTCTGTGTATAAATGAAGCAATTTTGTTGACATTTAGATATAGCGAATTTAGTGACGTCACTACACACGATTTTCACGCCAAAATCAGCTAGAATGTAACAGACCGTGCCATATGATAAACAAATTTGTGTCAAACAATATCATTTTTTTGCATTTTGTGACCTTACTTTGACCTTAGCTTGATAATAACTTCATTTACATGAAGTCAGGGGGTTAACTGAGTATCACTATCTAATTATATGCGTAAAATGATCCATAAAACATGTGTTGCATGACTTTTGTAGTTTGTGTATAGTGACTTTTGACCTGACATTGACCTTGATCTTTGGAAACAATTTCACTTAAGGTCATGCAGGATGTGTATTATACCTTTGAGAGCACTTTGGGTGATTATTGTTGCAATCGAAGGCCTTGGATGGAAAGTATGACCCATAAACTAAAATATATCGTCTTCTACCTTTGACCTGACCGTGACCTGACATGTGACCTCAATTTGAAACTGTCGAGCGTGCTTTATATTCATCTCATCTAGCGCTTTTGAATGCCGCATTGCGCGTCTCGCTGCGATCAGTTGTTCGGAAGATAACCAGGGGGCATTTAACGTCCCCCCACAGTCAATGGTGTTCAGATCAAGCCCCAGTCAATGCCGTGTTAACTGCTAACATGTGATGCAGAATGTGATTGTCAATGCTCCGATGCTCCCTTCGCGTTGTTTGGTCACCTCTGACCTCCCCCCTCTCTTCGCCATCAGGGCTGGGCGGCCCGTGCCACACCTTCTACGAGAAAACGGTCATCAAGCCTGAGTCGTGTCAGCCGTGCGGCAAGCGGGTGCGGTTCGGCAAGACGGCGCTGCGCTGTCGGGAGTGCCGCGCCGTCTGTCACCCGCAGTGTCGCGACCAGGTGCCGGTGCCGTGCGTGCCGTCAGCACTGACGCCGACGTCGCGCGGTCACCAGGCCGGCCAGCTGGCCGACTTCACCCCGCTGCGGGGTCTGATGGTGCCGGGCCTGGTGCAGCACTGTGTCAACGAGGTGGACCAGCGCGGCCTGACAGAGGTCGGCATCTACCGCGTGCCAGGCGCCGAGAGGGACGTCAAAGAACTCAAGGTAGAGTGACGCGCACAGATGCTGCGTCGAAAGAGTGGTGGGAAAACGGCGGTGGTTAGGGAACGCGCTATGTGTGACGTAGACTGTGTTGATGCTGTTATGGTTTGCTCGCGTGGGGCGTATGTTTCGAAGAGCGCTGCCATTGTATTGGCATCGGTTCAGAAATGCAAACGGACTTAACGCATGTTGGCTGGTGTTCAAGGCACATTATGAAGCTTCTGGCTGATTGCAGAAGTGTGGCACACCTGACGAGCATGTCTGTTTGGGCCGCCGCGTCATTGATTGCTATATCTACCAAACTGACCCGGCCCGTAACTCTGTCTGTGGCCGACAGGCGCGGTTCCTGCGCGGAAAGGGCATCCCGCGACTCGACCAGACGGACATCCACGTGATCTGCGGCTGTCTGAAGGACTTCCTGCGCTCGCTGCAGGAGCCAGTGGTGACACACACGCTGTGGCAGGACTTTGTGCGTGCCGCCACTTCGGACGACACCGCCGCCCTGTACCAGGCTATCTCGGAGCTACCGCAGCCGAACCGGGATACTCTGGCGTTCGTCATACTTCATCTGCAGCGGTGAGTCGACGGATCGGGGCAGTCAGACATATCGACCGTGATTGTGGCTAAAATCGTCTATTAAACGCTTCTCAGCAACATGCCTAGTTAAATTATACACACGTGTCACGCGCGTGCAGACTGGCGTCACGATGGCATTGCGTGCTTCTTAGCAATTTGTTTTCGCAATAATTTGCTCCATTCAGAGAAAAAAGTATGAATGGACTAGTTGCAGGTTGTTTGGTGAATAAATGGAGGCGTTCTTCTGACCCTTGTTCTCTGTGTCTGCAGGGTGGCCGATGTGCCGGACAACAAGATGAGCAGCTCGAGTCTAGCCAAGGTGTACGGCCCCACCCTGGTGGGTTACTCCACGGCCGATCTGGAGCCGACCGCGCTGCTCACCGAGACGCGACAGCAACAGACGGTCAGTCTCTCTCTCTCTCTCTCTCTCTCTCTCTCTCTCTCTC
>VOPJ01010178.1:0-12571 GCA_014673585.1 Semibalanus balanoides
AAAAACATATTTCACTCCACCCTAGTGGACAGTCGTAAACCACGCCTATTAGCATCATGGAATAGCTAAGGGTATTGTCACGAAAATTGTACACCTAGGTACTTGGTGCATTATCATGAAATTCTGCTCCCTGGAAAATCATTTTAATGATATATAGCAAGTTTTCGATCATATCACAGTCACACAACACTACTTATGCAGGTGTGTTGTTGTTTTCTGGCACCATTAGGCATAGCCCCTTTACCTATTATCTACGTATTGCGTCGATTGCGAATGAAAGCATGCATGTATGACGTATGTATTGTTTATGTGTGCTAACGAACACAAGCTCGTTAACTGACTGGCTGTGCAAGGTGCGTACTAATGGTGCCAGTTTCAGATTTTTTATAATGTCCGAACGATGTCCAAGACCATGGCCAGCTGTCTGCCCGAAACTGTCCGAAAATCATTGTCCGAAATTTGTCCGAAAGCAGAAAAATATATGGAATGTAAAACATTCAGTGTATCATTCCCAATATATGCATAAGTATAGGCATTTGTGACAAATATCGTTTCAGTTAAGATATCCGAAAGCCACAATCATCATATATCCATTTATATACAGGAAAATATTTACTGATAACAATTAACTGGGCAAGTTATTTTCGCGACAATCCACCTTTGGGCACCGGATGTCCGAAAATGTCCAAAGAAATATGCTTTTGTCCGTCCGAAACCGAACCGATCTTCGGACAAATTCGGATCTCCGAAAATGTTTGCACCGATTGGCACCGCTAGTGCGTACTGCGTACCTTCTTCGTAGCCTCATACCTCACACCTCGCATCATACACTCCGTATGGAAGCTTAATCTGATATTATAGGCGTCAATGTCATGCAGCAGCCCCATTACTCGATTACTCACTCCATTTTCCGGAGCCATTGCTCGACCTCGGCAGTGAGTAGTGCCAGGGCGGGTTTCATGTCTTCCCACCTCGTTATATCAGTTTCGTGTCGGGTCGCCGGGTTGCATAGTCACCGGGTGGTGACCGACGGGCAGCCGTGAAAAAAGATGAGGACTTGCCTTACAATGTAACTATGGGAACTTTGAAACTCAGGCTTTGAATGGCACCGAATAAAACATGTTTAACTAACGACAGTCCTCAAACCTGCTGTCCTCGGAAACTGACGATGAATAAATGCACAATTTTTTCCCCGTATGAGCATTCTTCAAAAAAGCCCACCATCGCGCTGGTAGTATTGGTCGCTGTTTTCACGTGGCTGTGTGTACCGTCTGCGCGGCAGCCGTTACCGCCGGAGACGACCCTGGCCCGACCCTCGTCACGTGGCTGTGTGAACCGCTGCACGGCAGCCGTTACGCCGGAGACGACCTTGGCCGACCCTCGTCACGTGGCTGTTGTGAACGTCTGCACGCAGCCGTTACGCCGAGACGACCCTGGCCCGACCCTCGTCACGTGGGCTGTGTGAACGTCTGCACGGCAGCGTTACCGGCCGTAGAACGACCCTGGCCCGACCCTCGTCACTGGCTGTGAGATTTACCGTCTGCCCGGCAGCCGTACCGCCGCCGAGACGACCCTTGGCCCGCCTCGTCCGGTGGCTGTGTGTACCGTCTGCACGCAGGCCGTTACGCCGGAGACGACCCTGGCCGACCCTCGTCACGTGGCTGTGATTGTACCGTCGCCACGGCAGGCCGTTACCGCCGGAGACAACCCTTGGCCCGACCCCTCGTCACCGTGGCTGTGTGGTACGTCGTGCCACGGCAGCGTTACCGCGGAGACGACCTGGCCCGACCCTCGTCACGTGGCTGTGTGTACCGTCTGCACGGCAGCCGTTACCGCCGGAGACGACCCTGGCCCGACCCTCGTCGCACACTGACCCCGCATCGATCAGCCGGCTGCAGTTAAAACAGCGGCTGAATTCCAGCGCGTCGTTTGTATGGGACGGGCGGCGCTGCCTGCCGACCGGCGCCGTTTGCAGGTGTCTGCATTGGCGACCGTCACGGACTGGCTTCCATCGTGACCGGCCACGGTGCATCGGTGCTAAAAGTTACGATATGGCGCCGCGCAGCGTACGCGAACACGATATGACGATGTGTCCTGGTCCGGAGGCTTATGGGGGGAGAGCTCTGTCTTTGGAGTGGGTTCTTCTCACGAGTTGCAGACTTCCCAGTTTCGTCCCGTTTATATAAGTTAGATGTGTGTACTATCGACGCATTCCATTCAGTGGCGTATTTAAGGGGTCATGGGGGTCCATGCCCCCCCCCGCCCTGGCGCCGAAGTGGCCCTCCAGAATATGTTTTGTCCATTCGGCACGGGCACCATTTGTGTGTAAATTTCAAGATATCTAGGAAAAAGTTGTTTTACTGATAATGCAAGCGGTTTTATAAGTATTGTCTGTATAGTTCTTGGATTTATAAATTGTGAATCGTGCTTAAGCATGCGGCCTCACTGGCGGATCCAGTGGGGGCATTAGGGGCAAATTCCCCCGCAGGAATCTGGTGGGCATGCAATACAAGCATCCTCCCGCGCGTTCCCTGCACTGAACGTGAAAAACAGTGATCTTAGGAGAAAATGGGGAAAATTATAATTTTTGTGGAATTCTAATTTTTGATAAAAATAGCCTTTGCAGCAGTCAAAATCCCGCTATCAACAGTCAAAAACAGCAAAAAGTCGCACCGCTTCGCACAATGACACAAATTTCGTAATTGCTTATAGGTACAAATTAGGAAACGTATCAATGAATTCGTGTCTGGCAGAGACTCCTTGACGATAATTCCTGGCCACAGGGCCCACTCTCTTCATAACATATTAATTTTAAAGCAGGCTACATGTTAAGCTAGCTAGCCCAGCGAGTTCCGGAAAAGGCGACGAGAACCCTAGAACGTTGCCATCGGCACCCGGAAGCTGCTCCAGCGGTGTCTAACTTGCTGGACTGAACTCAACTTCCAATTACGGTCTGGTTCCAAAATGAAAATGTAATTTTCCACTACCCAAAATTCACATTTTTCAGCGCTTCGGCAGCGGTCACATCGGTGGCCAATCGTCATGACGAACCATTGTTCATCGCCTTCGGTGGTTTGTGTAACGCTGAATTCAATGAAAAACATTTTTACCTCTCATCCTACCACCAAGGCCCTACCACCTGAATTTTATGGGTTTTATCATATAGCAAATCTGAAAAAAATCGCCGCGCCAGGTGTTAATAATTAAAATACCTGTGTTAATACATGGACTCCGCATTAAAATTGTTGCAAGGCTTAAATACACGCCATACAAATTATCTAGGGGTACATTTTTTGTCATTTCAGCCGACCTCCACTCAATAGAGTTATCGGTCACGCCCTGCGAGTTGGTGTTAGATAAACGTTGTTATGAACTTGTTGTGTATTATGCTTTACGAATATCGCTTTGTTGTATTGTTTTTCCAAAGTTTTGAATACCAAAAATGTTACCGGCCCAAATTACATGGATACAAAAATGAGGGTACCTTTTTGCAAAAAAAACAATAATCCCAGGAATGCAATCTGGATTCCGCCCTTGCCCCTTGGCTGATCCTAAATTACGCACTTGGTTCCATTCGAACATTTTTCCATGACAGTTACTTAACTTGACATCACTGGCATTAGGCTATTGAATTATGTGTTAATTGTTACTGTTGAATTTGAACTGTTTATAGAAAATAGTCGAGTATCATCATGATCAGCAATGAAATCTCGACTTTTGAATGAGGTTTTTGCATGGGTTAAATAAATAAATAACATTGATCGATGCAATGAACTACACTATGGGTTAAACACATTCGCCGTTTTAATGTTTTCCTTTATTTTTACAATGGTATATCTGGGGAGGCAGGCAAACGCAGAGAGGTTTCTTATTCGTTCCAACTTCCATCAAGGGTATTATACGATTGGCTGTTGATTATTTGATGGAATGGCGTGACCAACAGCTGTCTGACTAAGGTGACGTTCATACACCGTGATTAAACCGCGATGCAAACAGTTTGCTTTGGATTTAAATGTGGCGCATTTCTGGGAACGTATACCCCACCGCAGTCATGACATAGCTAGCAGTGTTAAAAAGTAAACAAAGATGAGCATTGTTTGAATGTCGATGGGTTTATTGCATTGGTTGGTGTCGTTTTCTTCATAGTTGTGATGTGTTGCGATAGACGCACATCGGTCTGTCACATCGCGCCAACAACCGCCGCATTGACTCCTTGGCAATCATTGGACAATCATTGAACGACGGTCTGCAGCAGTCTGCACGTTTTATACTGAAACGCTGTGACCTGCCCCCGTGGACGCTGTTCGGCTGTGCCCCGCTCATACTAGCGACTCATTCTGACTCAGACGCCCGTGTTTTACTCTAGCCTGCCTCATGTGAGACTACCTGGCTGTCTCCAGACCAGATTCAGTGTTGAGCAGTCATGGTCCAGTGTTGAGAGTTGACATCCCTACCTTGTGTCTCTGTGCTGCAGCTGTTTGACTTTGAGCTGGAGTCGGCACCGATCCTGGAGGTGCTGGTGGGGAAGACGGTGGAGCAGAGCCTGCTGGAGGTCATGGAGGAGGAGGAGCTGGAGACGCTGAAGGAGCACCAGCGTCGTTTCGAGGAGCGCCGCCAGGCAGAGCTGGCCGAACAACAGCGGCTGGCGGAGCGTGAGCGGCGACACGTCGAGGAGAAGGTAGGCCACGAGGCCTCGGCCCTGCCGTGTGCGATCTGGGGACGGTGTTGTGGAGTCATTTCAACTTTGTGACGGTGGTGGTGTTATCAAGGGCGTCACCACCACTGGGAACACAAGAAACATTGTCCCTAGTAATGTTCAGTCCTTCCTAATATGATCTCATGTTAATGTGCACGTGCATTTACATTTGTCCCGATACATTTTGAAACTGCAGCGACGCCATTGTGTTCAAATGTTTCAAACTTTCAAATGTTTTCATTAACAATGCTGTCCTTATATAAGCCGGGCCAGGTTTGTGTTAACGAGGACGACCACGATTTCGCTATAGTAGCCATCTTAACCCTCGCCAGTGAAGGGCACGATACCTACGTGACCGTGTAGGGGAGGGGGGGGAGGGGGTAGGACTCTATGGAGTTTCGCTCCTAATTGAGCTAGAGCTTCGATTTAAAAGGAGCGTGCTGCTTGTGATGAGAAGAAGCCGTTGATACCCGATTTAAAGGTCCTGGGTCATTAGGTGACCTCTGAGTTCATGCCAATGACAGTCATCCAAACCATAAATGCATAGAAATTGAATTTAATCGAGCTATAATCGTGAATGAGCATATAGTTATGCAAAATGGGTGCTAAATTATAATTCAGTGTGACAAAATCTCCTAAAAACTACTAGATTCGTTAATTTAATATCAGGTCATCTGAGGTCAGTGACCTCGGTCGACCTGTAAAAGGGCATGACACCATTGGAACAATAATATAAAATGGATGTCAAATTTGAAATCAGCGTCACAAAATGTTCTAGAAACTGCCAGTGGCCAAAAAAGTCATCTCAGGTCATCGGAGGTCATTGACCTCAGTTAACCTCTGAAAAGGTCAATCGAGGTCACGATCTCGATGGAAACCATAAATGTCACCTGTTAACACCTGTGCACATGCTCCTAGTCCTGAGCAACAAACACTCGGAAACCGCACAAGTTACAAGCATCAATACTACGGTTGGGCCTGACATGACCTTGAGAAACAGGTCTTAGATCACGGTTCATGGGGGTAGAAGTTAGTTCAGAGTATGTGTCATATTGTTGAAAGGTAGCGTAATGAAAATTGCATCGCAATCGGTTGATAAATACGTGAGTCATTCCCGAAAACCAGAGGTAGGTGGGTTGCATCCCGCCCCTACACTGGCGAGGGTTAAAAATTGAGTATCGACTGCGTGCTTCCCTGAAACGCCAATCACTTAGCGTCCACGACAGGGCCAGTTATAACGCTAAGGTCTGATTAATTCAGTCGCTCGATCGACTATTGTACCCAGGGACCGCACTGACCCCGGGAGCAGTCGGGACGGACAATGGATTTCCGTTCAATAGGACCGATCGCATGTCGCGACCTTCAGGAATGTCTGAGAACGGGACGGTAACGGGAAGCCAGGCATGACTCATCATCGACGAATGGTGTGGTCTGCTCGGCGGGGTGCCGGTATTCCGCCGGTAATAACCAGATCCTGATAACCCGCCGATAACAACCAGATGCTGATATGTCGTCAGAACACTCATGTCTCCCTTCCCGTGTGCACAAGCCACTGTAAATAAACTTTGATTATATCTATTTTATCGTTACGGCTATGCATGTCTCCACACGACACCTAGTTAGTGATGCTTACTTACCCAAAGGTTGTCTTTAGAAGTCGTTATAGGGGAAATACAGCGCACTTGATTTTGTTAAGTCCATCTTTAATGTGATTGTCTGGTATGTTGGAATGAACCTGCCGCTTTAAGTGTTATTGTTGGTATGTTGCTTGGTACACAACCTATCATTAATTAAAGGTGGACTCCCACACTAGGCGTATGTTTCGTCTCAAGGCCCTTCCTTTCCCGTCTTCTGTATAGCCTTACGTTTGGAGGCCTCTCTTGCCCGAGTTCCACGGGTAAATAATGGCTGCAGTGTGTACTTACAGTGCTTACTGCTTACTCTTCGCGATTGCTCTATGCAAATTATTTATGATAAGCCATACAACTTCATAACTCCAGCGATGCATGGGTCTTTATGGCCATCAGCCCATTCAAAACTACTAGATGTGGCCTTTATGTCTACTGAAGACACCCATCATGGCTAAGTAAATGTAATCTGCGAAATGTTGGTGCATTATAGATGATACCGGCGAATGTCTCGGCCCCATCGCATGATAAACTCCACTCAGCTTAGGCACGGTAGCCGTTCTGTCAACAGAGCCGGTCATTGCGGGGCGGGGGAAATGCCACGTTGTGTGGTATCCAGCTCCACGAAATCAGGCATTGCACGACCGAGTCGGACATCAATTTATGTGCGCCGTCTTGAAAGTGTCGTGACAGATCAAGATCTCAGGTCAAACATCATTTCAAAGAGTACTTTAAATAAGTCGTTATTGTATGCAGGTAAGCCTCCGTATCAGGACCCGAGTCCCATGCCCTGTGTTGCTGTCCCTAGTTTTTTAGCTAACGTACCATGCGGTGCGACGTCTTACAAGAACGTCGGTGGAGTTAATAGGTGTGTCGTGTTGCTGGAGCGGCAAGTGACGATTGGATTGACGAGCCATGGCTTGTTGCAGGAGCGGATTATACCACTCCATGCCGTGTCGCCACAGTGTCTGATAATGATGTTAACTGTGACGCAGGAGCGGCGGATGACACGTCACCATGCCGTGTTGCAGGACCGGCGGATGTCGCAGCGGCAGGTGGATGTGTACCGTGTGGCAGGAGCGGCGGATGACACGTCACCATGCCGTGTTGCAGGACCGGCGGATGTCGCAGCGGCAGGTGGATGTGTACCGTGTGAGCAGGAGACGGAGACGGAGGCGAAGGTGGCGGCCTCGGCGCTGGCGCAGAACTACCTGGCCGACATGGTGCCGGCCGTGTTCAGTAACCTGCGACAGAAGGGCTTCTTCTTCAACGGCATCGAGCGCGACATAGAGATGACCTTTATGCCGTGGCTGCGGGACACCGTGGAGCAGGAGCTGGACAAGGTGCTCACTGGCCGAGAGGTGCTCGACGGTGAGTAATCAGCTTAGCTCGGCTCGGCTCGGCTCAGCTCAGCTCGGCTCGGCTCGGCTCGGCTCGGCTCGGCTCGGCTCGGCTCAGCTCAGGCCCTCAGCCCTCAGCCCTCAGCCCTCAGCCCTCAGTTCAGCTCAGCTCGGCTCGGCGGCTGGGCAGATTGTAGGTTCGCTCGGCCAAAGGGCCGGTCGCTTGTTCATTAGCGACAAAGCTCTGTTTAGCCGACTGTTGGATGAGTGATTGCTGAACCTGCGTCCCTGAAATGTAGCGCGGTATTCACTTCTGTTAGTGGTGACCTCGTGCCTTGTTCTCACGGGCAATCTTACAAGCAGTCATAAAACTGGCAGTAAAAGCTCGGTGTTGCGTCTCTCCTGACTGTGGCCGTGTCTGTCTGGCTGCAGAGCTGATTCTGGACGCGTCTTAGCAGCTGGTTGTTTGCCGTCTCTCCTGACTGTGGCCGTGTCTGTCCGGCTGCAGAGCTGATTCTGGACGCTGTCATTAGCCAGCTCGGTGTTTGCGTCTCTCGCTGCCGTACGCCGTGTCTGTTCCGGCTGCACGAGCCTGATTCTGGACGCGTCTTAGCAAGCTCGGTGTTGCGCGTCTCTGCCTGACTGTGGCCGGTGTCTGTCGACTGCAGAGCTTGATTCTGGACCGCGTCTTAGCACTCGGTGTTGCGTCTGTCCTGACTGGTCATGCGTGTCTGTTCCGGCTGCAAGAGCTGATTCTGGACGCGTCTTAGCAAGTCGGTGTTGCGTCTCCTCCTGACCGTCCGCCGTGTCTGTCAGGCTGCAGAGCTGATTTCTGTGACGCGGTCTTAGAGCTCGGTGTTGCGTCTTCTCCTGACCGTCGCCGTGGTCCTGTCCCCGGCTGCAGAAGTCTTGATTTGGTGACGCGTCTTAGCAGCTTCAGTGTTGCGTCTCTCCTGACCGGCGCCGTGTCTGTCCGGCTGCAGAGCTGATTCTGACGGCGGGTCTTTAGCAGCTCGGTGTTTGCGTCTCCTCCTGACTGTGGCCGGTGGTCTGTCCGGCTGGCAGAGTGATTCTGGAACGCGTCTTAGCAGCTCGGTGTTGCGTCTTGTCCTGACTGTCGCCGTGTCTGTCCGGCTTGCAGAAGCTGAATTCTGGGCACGCGTCTAGCGCTCGGTGTTGCGTCTGTCCTGACTGTCCGCCGTGTCTGTCCGGCTGCAGAGCTGATTCTGGACGCGTTCTTAGAGCTCGGTGTTGCGTCTCTCCCTGACTAGTCGCCGTGTCTGTCCGGCTGCACGAGCTGATTCTGGACGCGTTCTTAGCAGTCGGTGTTGCGTTCTCCTGACTGTCGCCGTGATCTGTCGGCTGCAGGCATGATTCTGGACCGCGTCTTAGCGAGGCTCGGTGTTGCGTCTGTCCTGACTGTCGCACGTTCTGTTCCGTCTGCCAGAGCTGATTCTGGACGCGTCGTTAGCAGCTTTGTGTTGCGTCTCTCCTGACTGTTCGCCGTGTCTGTCCGGCTGCAGAGACTGATTCTGGACGCGTTTAAGCAGCTCGGTGTTGCGTCTCTCCTGACTGTGCCTGTCTGTCCGACTGCAGAGCGATTCTGGACGCTCGTGCTTAGCAAGCTCGGTGTTGCGGTCTCTCCTGACTGTCGCCGTGTCTGTTCAACGGCTGCAGACTTGATTTCTGGGACGGTCTCCATTAGCAGCTCGGCCGTTCGCGTCTCTTTCCTGACTGTGCCGCCGTGTCTGTCGCTGCAGAGCTGATTCTGGACGGTCTTAGCAGGCTTTCGGTTGTTGCGTCTGTCCTGACTGTCGCCGTGTCTGTCCGGCTGCAGAGCTGATTCTGGACGCGTCTTAGCAGCTCGGTGTTGCGTCTCTCCTGACTGTCGCCGTGTCTGTCCGGCTGCAGAGCTGATTCTGGACGCGTCTTAGCAGCTCGGTGTTGCGTCTCTCCTGACTGTGGCCGTGTCTGTCGAAGCGGAGAGAGGAGCTGGAGCAGCGGCCACCTCTGAGCTCTCGGCTGCCGCCGGCACCGCTGGCCGACCCAGCCGCCGCCGCCGAGACACCCCCGGACGTCGAGCCGGCCGCCCCGGCCGCCGACGAGGACGAGAGCGAGGACGAGGACGAGGGCGACGCCGAGGACGAGGAGGAGGAGGACGGCGCCGGTGATGAGGGATCCGACGAGGATGATGCTGCCGGAGGGAAGACCGGCGAGGAGGCCGCCCCAGAGCCGGACGACGACGAGACGCGCCGTGCCCTACAGGTAAGGGACGCAACTGAACACGCTCAACTGGTTGCAGCTGTACCGAAGTCCCCACATAACAGCAACTACTGTGATCAGTGATAAGGGGACGCCAACTGAACACGCTCAACTTGGTGCAGCTTTGTACCGACGTCCCACATAACATCATCTAGAGACGCCGTAGACGCGCCGTGCCCTGACGGTAAGGACGCCAACTGAACACGTTCAACTGGTGCAGTTGTACCGACAGTCACACATAACAGCAACTACTGTGAACGGCAGACTGCTTGGGACCCTAATTTTCGGCGATAACTTTTGAATGCATCTACTGGCATTGGCGAATTTCTCGCAATGGCCGTTTCAGGCCCCGCGCCTTTGTTTTTCTTTTCTAAAGATATGTTATATAATTAATGTTATTAGTGTCAAATGCAAATTTAGACTTTCCATTCACTCGTAATGTTAAAGATCATGCGAGCTCTGATTGAGGCTAATGCGTGGTCGCTCTCTAATCTGGCTAATGCGTGGTACTCCCGCCCTCGACTTCTCCCACTACTCGCAAACGACCGGTCACGGGTCGGACAGCGCCGGTTCAAGTTCAGCCAGGCTGGAGCTAAGCTCTGGTGTCAGAACATAGCTCCACGCTTTTACGACAGCGTCTAAACTCACCGATTGAATTTCCTGCGCAAGTTTTAACGTTACGAGTAAATTACATTTTGGTTTGGAACTATCCGACATTTATCATAATTGGCGCAGGGTCTGAAATAAAAATTGCGAAAAATTCGTTCATGCCAGCTGTTGGTTCTTTCCAAATTTATCGCCGAAAATTAGGGTCTCCAGCGATGTGCCGTTCACAGAACACAGTACACAGTAAATACTACACGCATATCTACTGCGGCGGGTCCGTACTACACTGGCTCAGAAAGCGGCTCATGCGCTTGGTCGCCTTCTCATTTGAAATGCGCTATTTTACAGTCTCCAATTAACAGTATACTCATTATTGCCACACTTTGGAGATAACTCTTGGATGCGGAAACGGCGAAACCCAATAGTATTTTGTTCCAGCCAAATGAGAGCTTAAAGGCTCAATAAGAGGCAGCACCATTGCTGTTGGCGCCGGTATCCGACCAGCACCTGTTGCCAGCTCGTATGGTGAGCCGCCGAGCGTTGCCACTACGATGTGGCTGCCGCGTCGTAAGACGAGCCGAGCCGGCCGTGTGGTGCTGATCAAATCGGAACGGCCAGCCTCTCCGCGGCGGCACAGCTGCTGCCGGCGGAGAGACGGCGGCGCGCTGTGATTGGCGGGTGGGCGGGGTGGAGCTGCCGGAGAAGACCAATCACCGCCGCCCGCTCTCAGCCGCCGCGTAGCGGAGGACTGGTGGTCTGCGGACAGAGGCTAGAGACTGGTCTTGGGGTAGCCGCTGGGAGTGAAACAGCTGTGGTTTGCTTGTTTGTTTGTTTGTTTGTTTGTTTGTTTGTTTGGAAGAGGATTCGTCCAGTTGGTGAATGATCCAGTCTCTGGGTCCTTTATGGTGATGATTTGAGTTTTCGGGCGCTCCGACGGCTAGTCATTTGGCGTCCGGGTCGTTTAGTCACACACATTCGTAAATCGTACAACATTGACAAATTGCAGTATTCTCACTGCATATGAGGCTAGGACAATTGATTTAAAGGGGCCCACTCACGTCGTTTATTTGGGGTTATTGAAACTGGTCTAAAGAACAAAATTGTATTAATTGAACCATGACTTCATTTCTCCAGATTCACCCTAGTTGCTGAGATATTTCAAAGACTCCAGGTACGTGATGGAATCACAAAATTAGGTATCGGGTAGACTACAGAGGGCTTCCGCTACTTTAAGCTTACTAATACCGATTAAAACTGCTAGCATATCCTTCGCGCCGGCCAATAGCGATTCGACAAAACAGCTCGTGCACCGTCTGTCCCACTCGCAACGCTTGATGTCCACTTTTTCGACGAAGGTATCAATTTAGAGCAGTGGTTCCCAGCCCTCCCCACACAATTACCCATTGTCAGCAGTCAGAGGAGACCATTACCCCACCGTTCAAAATGTATACCGATTTATAAAAACTAACGTCAATTGATTCCCAATGCGTTGGTTGCACCTGTTTACAGTAACACACTCATCGGAGCGTCGCAGCTCGCAATGAAAACAAAGACTGAGAGCGCAGTCACATGTATTTATTTCCTTTTCTTTACCAATTTCACATTTCCTTCCGCGCAGCGCGTGCTGGAAATCCGATGGTGGGCTGATTCGTGCTATTTAGCTGCTCTGCATGCTATTTTAAACTGACAGGTTTCCGTTTTGAAGCGTAAGGTAAAAGGAACACGTGTGAAATAGGTGCATTCTATGCAGGTGCTATATTATCTGAGTATGTTTTAGCCAAGGGCTGCATCAAAGCTGTCTTAGCGTAGCATTTATGGGTCAACTTCACAGGCCTTCGTTACCCCCGCAGAAGGACTCCGTTACCCAAAATGGGGTCATGACCCTCCGTTTGAGAACCACTGATTTAGAGCTACAAAACTTGCACATAATGAAGTTTATTTATTATTTATTTATTTATTTCACTTCAATAGACCTTTCCACTCTTAACCCGCGCACTGCAGGGGGTTCGCGCCGAACACGAACTGCAGGGGGGTTGATT
>VOPJ01010179.1:0-26569 GCA_014673585.1 Semibalanus balanoides
AACTTCAAATGAGTTCCTACGCCCCTGCCCACCCATCATGCAAAACAATGTAACTCTAGTACCTAGTTAACATTTCTGAATCCGAACATTGACCCTTTCAAACACTCAAATCCGTTTGGTATCGGCAGAAGTATCGGCCGATACCAAAAAGCATCGACATCGATATGTCGATACCAACAAATATCTTATCTTCTCCAGATGTCACCGTTTGCTATTTTTGTCAAACGTTGTTTTTTGTTTTGAGAATTACTTTAGTGGAAACAGCATTTATTTAAACGTCGTGCTCTTTGTCTGGAAAAAATTGATTCAGCCATAAACAGTATGATCAAATAAGGTCAACAACAAAAGTTTGCTTCAAGTCAAGGTCATCTGGTGACCCATGCAAGTCATGTTGCATAGTGGCTAGGCGGTCTCAAATGTAAAAGCAGCGTCACACAATGACCTATAAACTGCATGTTTTTTTTTTTTTAGTTCATGTCATGTCATCTGAGGCTAGTAACTTCGGTTGACCTGTGGAAGCGCATGACCCTAGTGGAACATATAATTTTGTATAATGGATCCAGATTTGAAATCAGCGTCACAAACTGTTCTAGAAACGGCCAGAAGCCAAAATAGTCATCTGAGGTCATCGGAGGTCAGTGACTTCGGTTGACCTCAGAAGAGGTAAGTCGAGGTCACAATCTCAGCGGCAGTCACAACTTTCGCCTTGAAACACCTGTGCATATGCTCCTGAACAACAAACACTCGGAAACTGCACAGTGCTCATGTAACAAGGATCGATACTGCGGGACGACTGCAGCGCCTGGCATGACCTTGAAAAACAGGTCATAGGTCACGGATCACAAAACTTTGAAGTTTCACATTTTCAGAGTATGTGTAAAATTGTTCAAAGGTAGTGTACGGAAAGTTTCATCGCGATCAGTGGATAACTACTTCAGTAATTTTGGCAAAATCGAGGGGGATGGCATTCATTCCCCTCACCCGGGCCAGGTTTAATAAATGCTAAGCACATATCAATTTATTTTTACATAATTAAACAATCATAACTATTATCAGATGGACGCTCCAAGATTAAGGGCTGTCAGCATGCTATTTTACAGCCGACAGACTGCGTACTCCGAAGCCAGGCTAATTTAGATAAAGGTTGCGCAGACGTGACATCACACAGGTATTTCTGACATTAATTCAGCTGTTGACTTATTATATTTTAATAGAACAGCCGATGCAGCAACTCAATAATTTAAAACCCGTATTCATTTGCGATATCAGAAATGGACACAAGACATGTCACATTGCCGGCATATCACCGTGCCGAAGTCAGTCTCCAGCTGCAGCTCCTCTCAGTTGCTGGCTGGTCTGCTCCAATGACCAGCTCAGCTCCTTCAAGTTTCTGGCTGGCTGCTCCGCTGACCAGGCTGCAGCTTCCTCTCAGTTGCTGGCCTGGTCAGCTCCGATGACCAGCTGCAGCTCCCTCAGTGCTGGCTGGTCTGCTCCGATGACCAGCTGCAGCTCTCTCGTTGTGGCTGGGTCTGGCTCCGAGGACCATCTATGCAGCTCCTACTCAGTTGCTGGACTGGTCAGCCTCCGATAGACCAGCTGCAGCTCCTCTCAGTTGCTTGGCTGGTTCTGCTCCGAGGTACCAGCCTGCAGACTCCTCTCAGTTGCTGGCTGGTCTGCTCCGATGACCAGCGCAGCTCCTTCTCAGTTGCTGGCTGGTCTGCATCCGAAGGTACCAGCTGCAGCTCCTCTTCAGCCGCTGGCTGGTCTGCTCCGAATGACCAGCTGTTAAGCTCCCTCTCAGTTGCTGGCTGGTCTGCTCCGATGACCAGCTGCACAAGCTCCTCTCATGTTGCCTGGCTGGTCTGCTCCGTATGACAGCTGCAGCTCCTCTCAGATGCTGGCTGGTCTGCTCCAAATGACCAGCTGCAAGCTCCTCCCAGCCTCTGGCTGGCTCTGCTCCAATGGACAGCTGCAAGCTCCTCTCAGTTGCTGGCTGGTCAGCCCGTATGACCCGATGCGCTCCTCTCAGTTTGCCGGCTTGGTCTGCTTCCGATTACCAGCTGCCAGCTCCTCTCAGTTGCTGGCCTGGTTCTGCTCTGATGACCAGGCTTGCAAGCTCTCTCAGTGCTGGCTGTCTGCTCGATGACTGCAGCTCCTCTCAGTCGCTGGCTGGTCTGCTCTGATGACCAGCTGCAGCTCCTCCCAGCCGCTGGCTGGTCTGCCAGCCGTGGATGTCTTGCAGGGCGGGCTGGCGATCCCCCACGACAAATGTGGCTGCCACATCACCACCGACACCATGATGTCAGGTCACACACTTTACACCATCAGCAGTCAGCACTGACACATTCCGAAACGAAAAATCATCAACAGTTAAAAACACAACACTAACTGGAACGTGGCAACTCGACACTTTATGCTCGCAGCGTCAGGCTGACACCGGACATGTGACGCAGGTGGCGCAGAACTAGGCACGTGCCTTCTCTGTCCGCTGAACTGTCCGCTGAATGCTGATTGGTGCATTTTCAGCCTTCCGAAGAACGCATCGAATGTCGTTTCCTAAAAAGGAAACGTGACTCGAGCTCATGCATCGACATCGAATTTGCTAATACTTGGCGAGCGAAAAGCATATCTGAATGTATGGTATTGTATACAAAATAAGTCCAACGCATTTTTGGCCAGTTGCTCACCAAACACTTGTCTAGTGCGTCGGCCAGGTCTCACAACTCACGAGCTTGGAATACATACACTGTTTGATTTGATGTAAATATAGAGAACTTTGGGCTTTCATGTTCAATTGAATTTCGTTTCTGTTTTATTTGAACGTATTTCAACTTTGAATTTAGATCTTGGGATACTTTGGCCTCCCTTAAGCTGTTTTTGAACTAGTCAGTGTTCTTGCCGTCACGCATATTGCTGTATTTGTGTCATGTCATGGGTAGATGATTGTTGCTCAGCGCCTAGCAATTTTGGCATTAACCCGCGCCCCACTGGGGTATCCAGCCGAACGCGCCCCGCTGGGTGGGGCAGATTCTGCCCCCTCGTTATCTTCCGAGCCAATAACCGTAGCGAGACGCGCAATACGGCAATGGAAAGGTCTCAATGATACGCACCCAAAGGGTACGTGCAATTTTCGAAATATGGTCACATGTCAGGTCAAGGTCAGGTAAAAGGTCAAAATGGCGATATTTTAGTTTTTGGACCATATTTTCTATCCAAAGCCTTAGATTGATACTATTTGTGAACAAAATGCTCTCAAAGGTAATAAAACTCCTGCATTAAGCAACAGTGACATTGTAAGCAAAGGTCAAGGTCAATATCGGGTCACAAAAGGTCATTGTTGGCAAGAGGTCTACGAAAGTCATGCGTCACATGTTTTATGGGTTGTTTTACACGTGTAATTCGATAGCAGGAGCCATTTTGACAACCTTACACCATAAAAGGTCAAAGTCAAGTCATATGAGGTCAAATTGTGAAATTGAAAAATGTAAATAAAAATACATTTCTGAATTGCAGTTTTTTCTCAGAGAAACAACTGTGATATTTACTTGTCTCTATCTAGTCAAAAATGGTAAAAGAAAATAGATTAACCCTATTCCCTGCGGGGGGCAGATTCTGCCCCCGGTAGTTTTTCGCCCGCCGCTTCTGAACCGTTACGTCTATCGTCTTGAAATTTTTGGACTTTTCCTAAAATATGATGACGCGTGTTCTGTGAAAATTTTGAAAAAATCGGTCGAAGCAAGGCGGCTCCAGGCGTCATGTTTTTTGGGAGTTCGTTCGAATGCGGGGTGCTACGGCCATACTTCCTTCGCAGTTTTGCGGTGGTAGCGTCAGAAACTAAGTCGATGCTTTGTACATCATACATAATTGGATTATACATATTTTGGGGCAGAGGCGCAGTGCGCACTCAGGTACATAAAATGGGAGGCGATATTCTCCGTCAATTTAGGCTCAACTTCAAATAAGCAAGATGATAAAAGGTGTTCTGCACATGGTGCCCCCCACGTTGTTTACCTGAATCCGCCTATGCACAGTTTGTTACATTTAACAAATAACAGCAACAAAGTCCACATGTGACGTTCCCACGTCCAAAACACTAAGGAAAAGCACATATTTGTCATCAAAAATTCTCCACATTTTTTATCCCTGAGTGCGCCTATGACTTTTCGTTTTTGTACCTGTGCCTTTCACACATTGAAGAACAGGACATTGGAAGCTCAAAACTTTTCTTGCATGCAAATCGGTCGAATCACATGGCCACAATGACCTTTCGAAAACACCCCAAATTTTCGTATTTTTTGCCCCCTGGCCCCCCATTTTAGAGCAAAAAAGCAATTTCTGATTCCAAAAAGAAAGATTTCGTCACGACGAATCGAATGGTGTTCGTCTCATCGAAATGGGCCGAGCGGTTCTCGAGATCTCTGGGGGGGGGGGGCGGAATCTGCCCCCCGCAGGTTAACGTAATTCTGGCCGCCCGCAGGAATTTAGGGTTAATTGACGTCATGAGTTACTTTAACAATGGGGAAGTCATAAGTCAGTCAAAATACAAGATATTGCTTTGAAAGTCGGTTTGCGTATCGTCCATTACTTATCTCTTAATATATGCTTCCAGTTTTCAAAATACACATTTCTTTGACAATTTTTGGCATTTTATTTTTATTTTTAGGAGTCAAAACTAAAAAAAATGAAAATCTGATATGCCATTTAGAAGACATGCAATTTCCCACCTTGTGTTGCTTTTATTTCTTATTTGCTTCGTATCTCCATTTCTTACGATTTGTTAAACATTTATCGTTCTTCCACCAAAAATGGCATGACATGACGTCATCAAATGGTTATTATCTTCCAAATAAATGAATCAATTTCATCAAAATGTTTGGTGAAGACGTCAAACTGATGTAGGATAAGGCACTATAAGTTTCACGTCGGTATCTGTCATGGTTTTTGAGTTATTGAGAAAAGCCGGGAGGGGGCAGATTATGTCCTCCCCCAGCGGGGCGCGGGTTGAAGGAGCAAACACAAATAGGAATTATCCTAAATAAATGATTTTGCATTTTTCTACAAGAAGACACAAGCAGATACCGCGCCGCAAGTTCAAAATGTATTCGAATGATATATATATTATATATATATATATGTAATAATATATATTATATAATATGTATATATATATATATATATATATATATATATATATATATATATACACACACAGCAGTACAAATGCCCGTTTAAATGTACTTGTCACGCGTCAATAACTTCATCTTCTAACACTATCATAATACAAAAGGAAAGCTTATGTATCCAAAACAAAAATAAAACAAATGTAGAAGAGCCCGGCCCAGGCGCAGAACCAGGATTTCGGTCCGGGGCGCCACATACAAAAAGTTGCGCCCCACGGGCGCGCTATGGGCGCGACCCGGCTCGGGGGGGGGGGGGGGGCTCTGATCCGCGCGCCCTCTGGATCCGCGCCTGCGGCCCGCCGCTGCTCCAGCCTCCTTCTACCACATAGTACACAGTCCTGAGTCCTATATCACTGACCGTGGCTGGATGAACCACACAAAGACCTCTGGAGACGCCTGAGGCGCCTCCCGCCCCAGCAGAGTCGTTACCAGGCGACGCACCGGTCAAAACACCGCCGGCCCGAGGTGAGATGAGATCCCCTCCCCTCCCCTCCCCCTGGCAGCCGACACCGCATCACGTGACACCGGGGGAGGGGCGGGGGTGGCAGCAGCCGGATATTACAGCCGTAACGTCAGTGACATGACCGGTCCAGCAGCGTCCCGACGCCAGTCGACTGTCTCGCCCACCGCTCCAGCCACTGGTCTCGCCGCTCCGGGGCCGTCTCAGGTGGCGGGCCGGCTCCTGATATTGGAGAGCGGCGCGCGCGTGGCGAAGCTGGCTGCACCCGCGCGGGGACGGAGGGGCGCGGTCCGGGGCAAGCCAGACAGACAGACAGACAAGTTAGTAGGCCATTGTCACACAATTTGGCCCGGTAGACAAAAGCAGTGCCAGTGGGAACAGGTGTGAACAGGAATGGTTGTCACTATCGTTCTGTGTGCATTTGCAGTGATAGCGATTTTAGACGATACAATGAAAACTAATCAGAAGTCCGCAAAACTCTCTTTTACGTCGACAGCATAACCCACGAATTACTGAGGGGTATATTTTTTCGCCCCCTCCCGTTATCCCTATTCCCTGCGGGCGGCCAGAATTACGTTAACCTGCGGGGGGCACATTCTGCCCCCCCAGATATCTCGAGAACCGCTCGACCGATTTCGATGGGACAAACACCATTCGATTCGTCGTGACGAAATCTTTCTTTTTGGACCCCGAAATTGTGTTTTTTTTCTTTTTTTTTTAAATGGGGGGCCAGGGGGCAAAAAATACATTTTTTGTGTTTTTGAAAGGTCATTGTGGCCATGTGATTCGATCGATTTTCATGCAAAAACATTTTTGAGCTTCCAATGTGTGATTTCAATGTGTGAATGCACACATTTTCAATGTGTGCGGGGGCAGAATATACCCCCGCAGGGAATAGGGTTATATGGCATTATCTTTTAAGCCCACAACAGTATTGTCAGTAACATGTCAGATAACGAAATATGACGCAACTTTACAATATTTGACGTGTTCAAAATTTGAACTTTATATATATCATTAAAACTGACTGACAATTATGACCTTCCAAAAACCAAAATCGACCACTTTCGACGGCATTACCTACTGTGGATCTAAAATACATTTGCGTTTTTGCTTTATACTTTGAGTTATTTGAAACTAATATCGCTTCACGCTCTAGACGCAAAAAATAACCAATTAACATGTAGTACAAGGCCTAATGACCGTAATCAGTAGTTTGACCTCACGTGACCTCGCATGACTTTGACCTGATTTTAGATCATCCATCATCTGAGTCTTAGCCTGATACTTATACAAGTACAAGAATGATACTTACAAGAGTCGGATACATAAATTATAGGTACCCATTTTTTGGACTGCTTATGCATTTAACCCGCGCCGTGCCGGTGCTCGGCGCCACCTTCGCCGTGCCGGGGAAGGGAACACCATTCAAAAGCTCGTCAAAAAGTATTTGGAAACTGTTGTGGTCATTTCTTTAACATGTCAATGTTGAGGTCACCAGAGGTCATCAAAGGTCAGATTTTCCACTTATAGGGATTTGCTCCAGAGTCCCCCAAATATCTCGCGAACTATGATAGCACTAGGAAAAAAGAAAGAAAAGCGATTTAAAGCTATTAAAAAATGCAATCGCCAACGTGTCCTACAATTTATTTCAGGTCAATAGTTTAGGCTCCTGAGGCTATCAAAGGTCAAAAGGCTATTTTTGCCAATTCAGTTTTTGTACTAGTATCTTTTTACCTTATAAAGATAAGGCAATAATTTTGACGCCATCGTGTTGGTCAGCTCAACAAAGGCGTTTTAAATCTTATTCACGATGACCAGTTAAGGTAAACTTAGAAATTTTGGCCTCAGGTCAAGGTCTAGTGGTAACCCAAATAGGCATGTTACAAATTGGGAGACGTGTCTTGTCGAGACACGTCTCCCATAACCTTTTTTAACTTATTACACCATGGTGCGGTTTTCACTTATTTAACTGGATTTTATCGAGGGTTAATGACAAACATTGTTGGTGACCTCGGATGACCTCCGCTGACCATGTAGAGGCCGCTTAACACAAATTGCACCTGAGTCTTCAGGAATGGCCGATGATAACATGATCCAGAAGGAATGGGGCTGCTATCTTGCGTATCCTCAGAATCATAGGCGGCGGAACGGGGGCGGCACCGGGGCAAACCGGCCCTTTTAATTTTTAAAGTGTGGACCCATATAATAAGAGCTACCCTTAATTTTGTTATGGTTTAGGTTACAGATTTAGGTCTTATCAAATTTATGGAAACACATTTGTATAATGTCGTGAATATTTACAGGCGTGATAATTCTCGTGGAAAAACAATACATAATTGAAAAATCGTGAAAAATCGAGTGTTCAAGACAGTGGCCAGCAGAAAACGTGAAAAAGGAAATATAATTTTCGTTAAAATGGCTTTATCAGACTTGTGAAACTTTTAGATTTGAACCCCCAAAATTCAAACTGTGCTTTTTCGTTCAAATTGACACAATTTGTGTGTGAAGTTATTTTAAAAAAAATCGAGACACAAATATGCATAGGTGGCAAAAATCAGCATCGTCATTGCAATCGTAGCTGTAATCACGAAGTGTAAAACTCTAAAATTGCTGACGTTATTAAAGTTTCCATACGGGCTTGGATCGTTTGGAACAAATGTATTGACGTCTACGACGCTGGTAATATCCTAACCCAATTTTCGGAGTTTTCAACAAATCAGTTTAACTATCCTTAAAATGGCTTAACAGCCTCAAAATCGACTAGTAAGCAATCATAACTAGATCCCTACCCATAATTTTCAAGTATTTAATAATGGGCAAGTGCTTTTTATTTTCCAAATTGACGTGATTACATTTCAACAATTTTATTAATAAGAAAACTGTAAACAGAAGAAATAGATCCTCAGAAAGTGTTTTTTTTGGGGGCGCTGCCCCCACCCTGCCCCCCGGTTCCTGCGTCCTTGGTCGCTGTCAGGCCAATCAACAAACTGCCGAAATTGCAATGCACTTTTGTCAAATGCTTTGATGATTTTATTCAGGTATGCGAATCACGTTGACCGCATTTTCGATTTGGGATGTTTATAATGACTTCTTTCTTTATTTTAACCGTGACGCAATTGCTTACGACACATTTTTTTCGGGTCGCGAACTAAGCATTTTTTCATTAATCGAGCTGGGATTCCAAATTCGTTACATATCACGCTAAGAAGCATTAAGACTGACACTAATCTATTGAGTCCAAAAAATGTATATATTATGCTTGGTTTTATATCATTATTTGCGGCCTTTCTTTAAGGGAGCGGCGGAGGCCTTCATCTCTACTTGCTTGACAAAACTGGCGCCAAGTAGACAATCCGACCGTAGATACTTCCGTCTGTCATGCAACAGAGGAAAGAGGCTTCCGGTACTATTAAATACCTTGTTAAGTAGGACAATTTGCTATGTAATACTGGTCTTGTATAAGCATAAATTATGTATTATGTTGCAATAAAGGTTATATCTAACCGATGATAGTTGCCATTTGCGTGGCCCCATGAAAGAAGAATACTCATGTCACCGGTAAACATTATTTTTCGAGGGAAGCAATGTCATTATTTTGTTTTATGACATATTAGATTGAATTGGTCTTCTCACTTATTCAAAATACCCTTATACATTTTGAATTTTTCAGACTGATTCTTGACTAAAGAATGAAATTATCACCATAATGTATTAATTTTAGTGACTGACATAAAGTAGTGCAATAGTCGTAGTCTACCTGCCCTTGAGTGTTCTTCTTTGGTTGAAAATATCCCCTGCTTGCGAATGCTCATTTTGGTCACGTGACTTAATCCGCAACCTTATCTATAAGAATCTTGGATTTTCAAGTTAAAGCTCTCTTAATTTGTATTTACTCTGCCAAAGGGAAATATCCACATATTAATTTAATTATCTGCAGCGCGCCAACCAGTATTTTCGTAAGGGGCACGACCTCAAGGGGGCCCGTCGGGGCCACGAGGGGCCCCCACATTGTGGACCCCAATAATGACCCTGCACATATCAGGGGCGGATCCAGGGGCATTATCCGCCAGTTTCCGAAAACCATAATTTTGCTCCCCCCCCAAGAAAAAAAATACAAAACACAAAAAGTTCGGAACCTTATGGTATCACGTAACAGCTTCTCCAGTTGCTATGGCACACACTAAGGAGTCCGACTCTTTCTCCGCTAGCTATGTTTTGACGGCGAAAATTAAGAAACGCCACGTATATGCATTTTCAAACCGCGATTACTGAGAGCTATCAAATTGAGATATTTTGACGCATTGCCTACCCTGTGTATTTCCTTTCTAAGCAAAAACCGTTTTTAGACGTTTTGCAGGTGAAAACAACTGGTTTTTTGCTTTAAAAAAGCACCATGGACAAGGTTAAAACCAATGCGTTCAATATAATAATTTGGAGCTCTTCAAGTAATGCGTTTAAATGACACGATGCGTCGTTCTTAATTCGCCCGTAAAAACATACGCTAGAGGAGGAAAACAGCCGGACCTAGTGTGTACAAGCAAACTTGCAGGCCCTGTTTTGCCTTTACCTACGAGTACAAACGTGCTTGCCGACACGCTTCCTGCCCCCCCCCCCCCCACGCAAACAACTGTATCGCTGTGTGGCTGATGGCCTGTACGTTGACCCCCACGCTCCACAACTTTAAATAATATACAGCATAAGAAAGGTCACAGGATAACTCTAGGGTCGACCAGTTTTGAAACGCTGATACAAATTGCGTTCTCGTACCTAAATTAAATGGTTGGTCAGCCGCCATTCCCACTGGCGGATCCAGCGTTGTTTCTTTGGGTGGACCAACTTTTTCTGGCCAAAAAGTCCCTCTTTTTCTCCTCGGGTTCTGGACGGTCACCTTTATTATCTAGCTTAAAAATATTACTTTTTCGCGAAAAATACAAAAACGCGATTACTCCGTAACATATATGTACGGAAAACACATATATAAAGTGAGTAATAACGTTTTCTCAAAACTAACTCGCACGGTCTCGCCGATAAATTTTTAAGTGGGGTCGCTGAAATGAAGAAAAGAGAGAATAACATATAATGCAGCATTTTAAATAAGGATTTCATATGTTATAGTAGGCTACTTAGATATTAGCGCCGCGAAGCGCGCAGAAATTTTTCGGGTTTGCCTGATAAAACCAGAAATATAGGTGGTGGGGCCCAGTATGACATGGTATAGCATGCCCATACCAGCTTTTAGGACCAATTTAAGCAAACTGTCATATTAACTTTGGAACCGTGTCAGCATATTTTGAAAATTCAAGGCTCTTAAATAAACCCCCAAAAAAAAACTTCGAATATTTTTTTAGGCACATAGGACCTGGACACTTTAATCAATTGCGCCGTTGGGCGGACGCGATAATTTTAATCTATGCCTCCTGGATATGCTTCTCGTCAATGTGTCACATGGGTATGGTGCGGACCTAAAATTTTATTTTTGCGTTAAATAGTGCGATAAGAAATGTTTAAAGCGGACTGTTTGCCCATTTGATATAAGAAGAAAGCTAAATAGAGCTATAAATGCGCTGCAGAAAAACGGTACGATTTTCAACTCTGCATAAACAATATTTTTGTTAATTTGCACCAGAGTAAGTTGTATGCCATGCGTAAAAGAGCCAATTTGATTTGTTATTACTTCTCGCCATAGCTGAACCCAGCAGACAACGTTCTTAACTGTTCAATTCTCTACTATGATAATGCATCCGAGTGGTTAAATATATGTTTCCATCAAACTGAGCTATACAATGTGATACTCTAGAAATGAGCAAAAAGGCAAATTTCTATACATATATTACCGTATCTCGCTTCTGTTTATGTGTGACGCCACTTTGATCGTGGACGTCTAGTGGAGCACAAACTAGGGCGATGTAGTGCTATAGGTCTGGGGTGGCCGCTTTATATCGCGTCCATCATAATATGCCCCTCCGCCCTGGAAGCATCCAACTCTCTTGCTCGGCTAGAGTGTAATACATTGTAAATGGTTTGAATAAAGCCGGGCAAGATGTTGGCGCCATAACGTACTTGTACGCGCACATGTTCGGTTCGGCGCTCCCACGGGAACGGGTAGGTGGGACGAGGGTGAAATATTTTTCGCCGTCCATCTCCAGTCCCTATATCAGCGTGAAAACGGCTGGGGTCTACTAAAACAGTTGTAACAACCTCTAAAATGTTAAAAAACATTTGCGCATAAATTAATCCATCGTGAGAAGGCTGATATGTTAAACCTGACCTCATGTACTGTCACTTTAATACAACCAAAAACAGTCAAAATGGCCCAAACCGGGGCCTCCTCATGAAGGGCCCCACCAGGCCGCCTCTCAACTAGAGTAGACTCCCGCACAGAAAACGAGCTTTCTCAGTGCGCGACCATACACAGGGCCGACGAGATCTGCCGTAATGCTCCAATAACTCGAATTTTTTAAAAGGGTGTTATCATTGTGCGACACTCTAAGATGCATACAAGTCTTGGGCAGACCAAACGTATATCACGCATTGTGTGGAGAGTTTAAGTAAGCTACCTCTATCAGAGGCTCTTATCATAGGCTCACTCTTTCCCATAATAAACATTGTGAACCTTTACACTTCGAATTAAGTAATCAAGAAGGCCCCGGAAATATGCATCTTAAGCCTCGAGCTCGTATGTGAGGGTCCCAGTGAAGGGAGCCGCTCTTTGCGACCACCATCCAAAAAGGGTCCCTGGCGCGATTATTCAGGATAGGTCTTTTTATTCCATAAACATGCAAAATGGGCCTCGTAACCAGCCCACAGAGGACGCGCCTGCTTAGCATTCGCGGGGGGCTTCCTGCAGGGCCCCTTTTGAATTAGATGGGACCCCTGGAATGTTCGTACGGGTAGGGGACAAGCAGGCCAGAGCAAGTTTCCTTTACAGGTCTTTAAGGGCCCTGGACAGACCTGGAGGCTGAGGGGCCCATGGAAAATTTCAAAAGGGCCGCCATGGGTTAAGGTCAGAGAGGAGCCCTTTCACTCACCTTTAGAAGAGGCGGATGCCCTCGGCTAGGGAGTCGCAATAAGGCACCCTAACATGCTCTTAAATTGGCTCGTGTTATGTGGTGCAAGCAACGGCGTAGTGGGGGCCCAATGCTGGCCCCCTACGATAGGCAGGGACGTAGTCAGGGTGCCTGATTCATACTGGCTGCCGCGATGCGGAGGGGCCGGGTTTCACTGCTCGGGCACACGGTGCATATTTTTCATCGGCACTCGGCCGCCACTCTGGCGCGATAAAGTCGCGTTGCCTCCTATATCTGGTGACCTTGCTCAGAGGGCCTAAACCAGCGTGGCCGGCTAAAGAGACAGGGGCCCCACGAAGCGCGCTTCAAAAGGGGTCCCATTCGGGGACCGCTCTCCAGAAGGGATCCCCCGAGGGCCCAGACCCTCGCAGAATGAGTCCCCAACGAGGGCCGTGCCTGGAGCACGGCCCACGTAGTACACTCCACCAAGAAGCGGAGGCCCACTCGACATTATCTAAGGGGGGTGTGGCACGGGCCCGTGGTGTGGTGCCCCCCCTTGGTTGCGGCTTTGATTTATCTTGCATTTTATATGGTGGAGACCATATTAATACAACTTGATCGGTGGTCCTCGATTTTAAAGTCTGAAACACTTTCTATTACTACAAAATCGACGTTGTTGGCTATTTACGAATTTGTTTCCTTAACTGCATTGATTCACTTGTGCGAGCAAGTAGGTTAATGAGCATCGATGTATATTAGGTTGTCAATAAGAGCCAGACGTGGCTCAATATCTTTTATCTCGTGTCATATTGGGCAAAACAGTAATCTTGCAGCGGGATCGGCAACACCGTCTTTTACCACTTTATTTTAAGATTTTTTACTGAACAGTATTTTCTGGACCCTGATAACACAAAATAGTTATGATAAAGCATTAAGTAATTCTCATTTGTAAGTACAGGTAATGTCTCATTCTGGCTCTCACTCTATATGAAACAATATTGGGATAAGGTTAAGAATTGCGTTGTCTAAGAGAACTTATAAATCCTACACAAAAACTTTCAATAGTCCAATTCACCAAAAATTTGGTGTGTGATATCAGAAATTTCGAGGATCCGCTTCTTTATGGTGCTTATTGATTTTTCAAGAAAATTGGGGCCGATTAATGATGCTCCATGTACATTACATTTGTCATACAAGATTTAACAACTAACCTAGACTAGTAAGTGTGAGCTAAATACGCTACGTCCACCTTTCGACTAGACCGTTCTACGCGCGTTCAATAATGCAAATCTATTACGCTAAGTATTTTTACAGAGATCGATATTAAAATATTATCTGTAACAGGGAACTTGCAGGCGTGTGCAGCTGTGGTGAGTCAGGCTGCTGACACTGTGACGACATAAGAGGACGGCCATGGTGAACCTCCGAGTTTACTCTGCTGGCCGTGTCCTGTCTGTAGTTCTGTCTGTCTGTATTTGTAACTCTCTTTTGTACCTTAGCAACTCTCATGAGACACTTGATGTTCACCCATAGGTAGACTTGGGGTAGTGATGTAATAGTGGCGCCTGGAAGATAGGCACGTGAAGTGGGATGAGGTGCGGAGGTATAGAAGAGTGGGGGTTGGGGTTGAACACAGAACAATAGCAGGACGCTGCTGCCGCTGGAACTGGAGCAGCTCGTACGAAGTCCGTCCGCAGCGTCAGCGGCGGCGGCGCTCTGCCGGCCAGCTCGGGTTGCCGGCCCGAACTGGAGACGGGGCCGGCCGGAGGCACCTCAGCGCACCAGGGCACCCCGCGCGGCCGGCCGCAGACGCCAGCGGCGCTCAGAGCGCTGGAGGCGGCCGGAGACGCGGCGGTGCCGGCCGGCAGGAGGACCACCTGACTGACTGATGCTGGAGGACCACCTGACTGACTGGGACTGGAGGACCACCTGACTGAGACTCAGCCAGGAGGGCCGCCTACGGCTACACAGCTGACCGCCTTCATCAAGCAGGTGAGTATCCGGCTGCGGCCGAGTGTCAGAGACGGGGTGACGTGCTGACGTGCTGACGTGCTGACGTGCTGACGTGCCGAGAGCTGCTGATCAGTAACGTTAAGAAGGGTGTGATGCGGCTCGTGCTCAGCTCTTCTCAGACAGCTCATCACTGCAGTGACATCATTCCTCACTGGTGTGATTTTCAGCTGGGCAGCTTTTTACCATGCAGTGATGAGGACGCGTAGCAGTGCAGTAGTGATTCAGGCTTGGTATTGCAGGAGTGCTTCATTATGCAGTGGTTTCCGAATTCCTCAAAGCAGTGACGGTGGTTAATGGGGCAGCTGCCCCCCACACAAGATGCATCGGAGGGGGACATGAATTTCCCCCCATTAATTTTCAACAGGGTCCTCCAATATTTCTTCTTCTTCTTTTTGACCGAAGAAATGACCCCAAGGTGCCCCCACCGACATCCATTACTACCGAAATGGATGTGGTATCTATGGATGTCAGTGGTGCCCCCAGCATGCAGCTGCCCCCAGCCAGCCTGATTGGCCCTCTAAGGCCGACATAAGGCCCTCAGTCGGCCTGAGGGGGAGGGGGACTCGGTAGGCCTGATGGGACCTCAGAGGGCCTGGGACTTTAACGTGATCCTGTTTGACGTTTTTCTCTAACATAAAGGGGTCCACCAAAATATAGTGGCCTTAGTCCGAGGAGACACCATTTTGCGCCATTGAGCGAGAGTTCTTTGCTAGATCTTTCTCATGCTAGATCTTTGAGGCTAGTCTTTGGCCGAAGAGTGCCCCCTGGGTTTCTTTGCTCCCCGATCCGAAAATACCTTCCCCCGTCACTGCTCTAAAGCTCCAAAGTCGAATTGATTAATATACGTGACTGAACAGAGAACATGTGCTTTGTGAACATTGATCAGGACAGTTTATCTCCAGTCTCAATTTTCTTCTCGTCTCAACTCTTCGCACCATGTTGGTACGTGTCGGCACGTTTCGGTACGTGTCGGCACGTGCCAGGACGGCTTCGCAGCGTCCGTCAGCTGGTTCAAAGCTCATGGGTTCGGGTGTAATGTATCGTTATCTGGACTGATATTATGCTCGAAACTATGGATTTGATACCATACAATCTTCTATCGCCAACAGCGAGCACCGGAGGCCATCTATAAGTCTGTCAGGATCTGATAGAATGTGCCATCTGAGGTCTAGAGTGGGATTATCAGTGGAGCGAGAAGACGGTGTGAACGGGTCTTTCGGCGGGTAGTGAGTGGGACATCACCTTTAAGCTTATCGGACCTTTTTTAAGAAGCTCGCCGAAAGACAATTGCAATTATTTTGTCGCAAATTTTGATGTAATAAGTCGCATGCATAGCGCTTTAGTTTGCGATTTCCGGCTAAAAGTCAGGGATGTAAAAACGACACGATAAGGGTGTGTTTGAGGCAGAGACTATCATGGGTGCCCAAACCCAGAGCCCAACCCAGCCGAAACCCATGAACATCTAGCCCAGACCCAGACCAGACCCATTCAAATGCATAATATTGATACCCATGCTAATTGGGGTCCATTCAGATAAGGCAGATAATTATTTTCACAAAATTCGCAACCATTTCCCTAGCATGTTGACTTTCATAATATTAACAAAAAATAATATTAGGCACCTGTGTGTTGCTGCTGATTTGAACTTATCGAACCTTTGTGGTCAACATTAATCATATGGAGATCAGAACCTTAGGATCAGACTTGGTTTAAAAAAATCATACTGCCTTTATCACTTACCCACGATTTATTGGTTGTCTTAATTAATTGCTAAAGTCTGATTGATTAAGTGTCCTATTATCATATATAAAACAATATTTAACCATGGTTAAATATCTGGTTGTTCAAGTTCGCTAAACCACGGAATTTATCGGCACATAAAATAGTCGCCACCGCTTCACGAGCCGATATATTCGTCAATGGATATCCCCGATATATCGCCACCCCGTTCTTGTAGTCTTTTTCAATTAAGATATACCACACCGGTTGTATGTGGTAGTTTTTGTAAGGTGTGTACTGGGTGTAGACACAGTTTATGCTTATGTCAAGTTATAATGAACATAATAGCCGTTTTCATGCATGAATTATTTTGCGCGAAATGTTTTAAAACATGTTAAAAAACGTGTGATTTAAATGTTTTAGTATGCAAAGTTTTTAGTAATAATGATATATTCCCAAGAAATACGATTCGCTGGCCAATTGCCTTTGGGACGAGTCTATTATGAGTCCAAAGGGGGGGCGAGGTCAGTTCCGTTGTGCGACCATGCGTAGTCCCGGATTTAATGTTATGGAATCTTTTGAAAAGTTGCTAGTAGGCTGCGACGTTCCTGCCATCAACGGACTAGCCTATGATAATTAATCTTGCTAATTACCACCAAAACCACTGCAAATTTATTGTAACATACTCACATAATTGTTACCAGTATATCCTTGCAAAATTCTGAAGGACATTTTAAGACAAAAATCGCAATATATGTAAAAAGTTTGTGTAGTTAGGAATGGATAAGTATACTAAAAGCTTGAAAACTAAAACATTTATAAATCATTTTAAATGATTTAAAGCACCTTTCGCCGCAAAATAAGTCCGTATTCGTGAAAGCGGCCTATTATATATTTCAGAACATAGTATAGTAGGTACAACAACATTTTAACAATTCTACTCTACGATTACGAGCGTGCAGGGGCCCGGGAACGATTTTAAAGTTGAGGGGTAAAACCTATTTCGGCTAGCCACCCCATTTTTTCGGCAGATTTCGACTTTTGCTTTTGTTGGAGCTTTACGGGGATTTTCATAACGAATGCTAATGTTAAAATACTCAAAATTGAAAACAAATATACGTTATGCTATATAATTATACATCACAATGAATACTAATTTTAAACAATAAGGTTTGCATTCATAATAATTTCGGACAGGTACATTTTATCAGCCTTCAAGGATGGTGCCGATTTTTGGAAACAGATTTCGTCTCTTCTCTGGCAGATATGCCGCACCGCATACCTAATATCTGGCCAATGGAAGGAGCCATGGCCCCTGAAATCGGAAGAAAATTGACACATTTCTCAAATGATAAGAAAATCCAAGGAATTTTAACTAAAATCACAAAAATTGTTTAAACCATCTATTCAAGCCTAAAGCAGGCCGCACACTGCGCCATTCGGTTGCGATATCACCGCGACTCCACCAGCGACACGGTCAAAACACAAGCACCGCCAAACAAAGCGTGCTTCCTAATACAATTAAGTTAGTTGGAAGTTGCAATACGACTCCCACGAATGGCGTAGTGTGCGGCCGGCTTAAGGCAACAGCATTTGTCAAGTACTTATGGTTATCTGATACATTTTGGGATTTGGCCCCTAAACCACCTATTTTTGGTTCTGAATCCGTCCTTGAACAAAGACGTGTCAAGCAGACAAAGCTGGTAAGGCAACATTTTTCCCATCACCTTTGTTTTTTGTCCCACCAGCGTTGTATCTATTTGTCACAAAACTTCCACAATTTGAAGGCATTTTAACGTTAAAAAAGGCCAGAAACCTAACACATTGTAAAATGCTATTATCCAGATCTGAATTTCAAAACATGCCCAACAAACTTCTTTGAAAACGTTTCTGCCATGACCGCTACCAAATTACAGTTTTTCGCAGAGGCGTAGCCACAAGATTTTGAATGGGGGCCAGCCAGGTGTTTCGCCCTACTCCCATATATGGCTGAGTTAATGGGGTTCACCTTAACAATGGTTTGGAACTTGAGATACCAGATTTGAAGAGCAGTCGAAAAAACCGTTTTGTGAGTTGAATGGATTACCTCGCTGCGCTAAGTACCTAATTTCGACACAGACTAGAATGTTAAAAGACAAAGTTCATTTCCGAAACTTTCACCGATAGGATGGACAAATGACTATTCTGTTTACGCAGACCTGCCGACAACGCAAACTCTGCCGCAACAAACGTGTTTAACTATTGCCTACACACAACATCATATTGTTTTAACGTTAAAAAACAGCTTACTTATATACGAGTATGCATAAAGTCCGTCATTTGGTGTGCAAAGTTCTTTCGCATCCAAGCTGACATATGCATGACGTCATACATTGTCATGAATTTGTTGATGCCCATGAAGGAGAAAAGAGAAACATAAGCATTTTTGACGGATATCCATCTATTGTCCATACAATTGTCATATTCGTTTTTTAAGCTCAAAATTATTATATTGATGATTAAATTTCATGACTTATAAAACTGTTAAAATTCAGGACAACTTTCAAGGTAACTTATTTCCTTCAAAATCATGCTAATATGGGTGGGGGGAGTATGGCGATCCTGGGGAGCCGGTGGCGACGCCCCTGGCTTTTTGCATAAAGTTTCTTTATACAGAACCTTGCTGACAAAGGAAAAATCAGGCAAACATGAGTCATGAGTAGAAGTGTGATTTTTGCATAATTTTGCAAAAAATCGAACTTTCGATGTCTTGTATGATTTTGTTTTACGGAACGTTAAATCAGCAACACCAAAGTTGGGGGGCGCCGCCCCCGCGGGCCTAAAGTTGGGGGGCAAGCGCCCCCGCTGCCCCCGCCGGTCCCGGGCCTATGGCAGCGTGTGTAATATTTGATGAAAAGTATTGAATGTGTAAGTTGTACAATCGGAATTTACATCCTACACCTACAACCGGTTTGTAAATAATAATTCATGAATAGTAGCATTTACTTCCTAAAAAGCAATAAAACATGGTGACCAAGAAATCGGTCTCGACGTTATGACAAGAAACATATTCTATTGACAGGTGTGCGCTGTAATAAGCAGCATTTCCATGTTACGACAGTCAAATATGCGGTGCCACTTTACAGATAGAAAGGTGCAAAACCAGCTTCAAATTCAAAGCAGTTTGATTTGATTTTATTTGACAATTTTAAACTACACCTCTGTTCATACAAAACATAAGCAAATTTCCATAGACAATGTCGCTGATCTAATTAAGATTTAAAAGATCATGGTAAAAAAAAACGGGGAAGGGCCGACACCTAGCTCCAAAGTTGGGGGGAGGAGGGGGGGGGGGCGTCGCCCATGCAGCTTCAAAGTTGAAGGAGCGAGTTTCCCCCATTGCCCCCACGGTTCCCACGCCCCTGCGTTTACCTTCAATTGTTCAACTAACAGATATTACACGGATAAAATGTTCGGCAGCTACAGATAAAACCCGACAACTTCTCCACAAAAGAAGAGAGTGAATATGACATTCAACTAACTGCCTTGAACCTAAGTGTGTAAGCTGACAGCCTAAGCTGCGCACATATAATGCTGTTGATGCTCTTAACAGCATTAGCATGGATATATAGGTATATACTGTAGACGGCAGAGCGCTGGTTCCCCTGTTATCGACGGCTGATGTTGAGCGCATCAGCTGGTATCAGCAAACTTTCTGTCATTTAACGTTCCGATTTTGCTCAATTTAGAGACTTTTCTCTGAAGGCAGGATAATAATCTTATGACAAAAAGTTAAGGGACGTCTTGAAGAGCAGCCGCCGGTTTCCACCGGGCGTGGCGGTTCGTTATGCATAACTCGTCGTCAAGCAATTACAGTGTGATATACCATCAAACAACCACATCAATTACATTATTCAAACTTATCATTTAGATCACTCAGCGCCATACAAGTCACTTCAATATCACAGGTGTCGTGCTGAATTTAACTTGATTGTCGCTTTTATGAAGAAATGAACCGTTACGCAATCGAGCATACAAACCTAGAAACATGACATATTTGGGAGTGTGTGCCGTGTGTGATTATAGCTAGAGGTATATATATATTTGAGTAAATATCCATCCTCACCAGTGTAGGGCAAGATCACTGCGTGACCGTGTAGGTGGGGGTGTGGGGGGGGGATGCCACCTCGCGAGCCCATATATAGAGTATTCGGTGTGCACCCATCGGTAGATTAAGCGTGTCCGATTTCACCTGCAAAGTCTGATTCCCGAAACTCCCTTCATTAAATCACAAATACAATAGCACCTTCAATGATTGGCAATCATTCGTACAATTTGAGTCACCTCTTCCCTATTTTAAATCACTTCTTTGTAGTTTGTGGACTCTAACTTTCTTTTGAATATTGCAAACATAACATCACCATTCCGTCAGTAAACTAAAAAAATGCCTATGCAGTTAATTATATTGTTAACAATCTTAGCTTTTTAATCATCAAGACAGCAAGAATGGCGTATGGCTCTACTTTGGGCGTAAAAGTTAAGTGACGCACCTAATAACACATATAGAGACTTTTCAAGGTCAAGTCTCGGCGCATTCGACGCTTCGGCTTGGTGCGCGCTACTGGACAAACGTGTTAGTTTGCGCCAAAACAGGATGAGGGCAGCCATCTTGAATTTAGTGCTGAGCACAGAGCTATGCTCAGCTCTGTGGTCACATAACGTTTTGGAGTCGGAAATGAATACATTAATGTTTTGCCGATGCATTGCTTCAAGGCAAGTTTGAGCAAAAGCATACATGATTGTTAATTCAAACCATATTAATATAGCTGCTTTTTATAAATTCTCCGGAGATGGCACTATCCCTTTAATTGAGCTATATATTTAATTAAAAAAACGAACATGTTGCTTGTGAGGAGAGGAAGCCATTGACGCTCGATGTGAAGGTCCTCGGCCATAAGGTGACCTCTGAGGTCATGTCAATGACTCGGATGTCATCAAATCGTAAATTTTATTATATGACGAACTACTTGTATGATTGTATCTGAAATATATTTATCATTCTCTTTTTATATTTTGAAACTAAGTATTGCACATCAGGTTACATTAATATAATATCTGGCATATCGTCAATGTGTTAACATTCTAGACGTTATCGAGTCGAGGTTGCTAGTGTTAATCGCCCATAGCAATAATCATCTATGGTGACGATTTCTGTGACCCAAGAGGTCATGAACTAACCCAGACTTAAAGAAATCGATATATGGTCAGATATCTAATTCAAAGACCAACAACTTGACGCAAACCAAATCATTGTTTTTTCATAACTTTAATCATTACGACGGTCTGAGCAAAATCGCTATTTTTGGACGTGGTCGATTTTGTCTTTCACTTGACCTAGAAGATCACCCGTTAACCTGAAAAAGTATATACCATCAGATTCTTCACATGACAGGCAAGATGCTGTTTTTTCCGCGTTGCTCTATGTTGCTTGGTTTGGAAGTTAGCAGTGGGGCCTGTCAGACCCCCCACCGGTGTCGATTTGTATACTATTGGAGGGTCCCGGGCCCCCCAATGATTTCAAATTTTAACATTAGGCCTATGGCGTTGCATGGTAAGAATGGAGTTAAAATATATAAAGTTAGCATTAGAGTCCCCCAAACATTTTCATAAATTGACACCGCTGCCCCCCCCCCCTCCCCCCGTAGGGCGAAGGTGAAAAACGCTCTCGTAGGACAAGGGTTAATTGTCGACTTCTTAATCTCTCAATATTGGCCTAGATCGAAAATATATTTGTATAATGAACCAAACCGGTGATGGTTGACTTCCTTTCATTCTTGCTTCATATATTACGAGCTTAGCTAATGCTATTATGATTGTTTGTAATGGTGTCGATTATTGTGCCACTGAGGAAAACATGATGATCAATGAGAGAAACATGTGTTATTCAACATTGCTCTGAATGTTGTTAAAAAATGTATTTTTTACCGTTGCTGAAATTGAGGCGACCTTAGGTCAATATCTTCAAGGTCAGAAGGGTCGGTCAAATCTGGCCCAATGTCTGTGCTCTCTGGGATTTGATTGGTCAAGTGATTATGAAAAGCTAACTAAATAGATGTACTATTGGCTCCAAAATAAGCGTCCCACTGGGTTTGCCGGCACAGCAGTTTAAGGGAGTATAACGCCTGGGAACTTTTTTATAAAAAATGGTGGAGATGAGAGCCAATCATCTGGGCACTCATCTACATCAATCCACAAAATTTTCCCAAGGTGTCGCCGCACCACAGGCACAATCGCGCTGTCGAGCACCACAACGACCAGACCGGCCTCGATGGAACTTGTATTATCATGCCGTGCGACCCTCTCCCTGCGCGGCCCGGCGCCGGCCACCCCGCCCCGCGCGCCCCAGGCCATGCTGACTCACGCCAGGTCAAAGCGTTTGCCGGTTCGCGGCAGGGCGACGAACAGTGCGTCATAGGCGGAACCCAATCAACGTTGCTAGGAAGGAAGGGTGCTACACTTCCCCTCTCACATGAAAAACGACAACAAAACTAATGAACATCACGAACGCATCTTGTGCAGCAAATAACGAACACATCTTGTGCAGCAAGTAACACGAACATCAAACAAATACCAATTGAGGTACGCCTCACACTGTCACATGCCTCTCTAGTATACTAAACAGATCGTTCAAAGACGGGCTTCACGTTCTTGACATGTGTGCGTCGAATCACGCCTTTTCGGTCCGTACTCCTACGATGACGCGGCCCACGCGACCACAACACAACAAAACGCCCAACCCATGGATCAAGCATCTTTCGTTTCTCGCATTGAAGTTACGGGACCATATTTGATAGCCTGGTAATTTCCTGGTCCTTCACCCTATTACGTCTGTCATACTGCACTTTGTAACGCTGGTAACTCTCTCCTTGCTTTTCCCGTGCTCGTTTAAACGTGTCAGACAAAATGCGAAGTTTTTCCTGAACATAATCGTCCGAGTACAAGCTCACCTTACTCTTGGATCAGCTGATAATCGGACTGTGACGATAGCGGAGAAAGTAGATAAAAAAGATTGGACTGTAACCATGTGTACTCACACCTCATTTATTGATTGAGGAACACGAGGCCGGGCAAGACGCGCTCCAGTCGGTGCCGTGGGATTCCGACACTGCGCGCAGGCGCCGCTTAATGTCAAGGTGTCTTCTTTCCACCTTACCCACGGCCTCGTGATGGTAACCGACGCTGGAACGCGTCTTAACACCAAAATAGCGACAGAGGACCTGGACGGCTGAGTTCCGGACCAAATTCGAGCCGGCGTCACTCTCTAGCGATCCCGGTGGTCCAAAGGTCAGGAAATGGTACTCTAACGCCTGCACGAAACAGTCATCTGATCCAGAATCAAGAGGATAATACGAAAAGAAACCAGAGAATTTATCCACACAAGTTAGCAGGCAGGACCGTCCAGATGCTACGCTACGGGCATACTAACGATGTCGATCACCAGCGTTTCGTTAGGATACGAAGCTTCCTGAGGGAGCAGCGGTGCATTTTGCACCCTGGTGCTTTTCCTCCGACTGCACGCCTCGCAGCTGCGAACATAGTCGGCACAGTCCCTTTTCAGCCCCGGATACCATGCGTGCCTGCTGATCAGCTCGTGCAGTTTAGCCCCTCCTCCGTGTGCGTGCTGCGATACATCGTGGTGACTGAACAGAAGCTCATCATCGCTTAGAACTGGCCATAACGAATCAAATAAGATTTTCCCTGTTGCTTCGTCGGCAAGTAATCCCTTCTTTGAAAAAGAACTCTCGGCTGGCTGTCCCTCAGATCAAGCATAGGGCGGGGCGAAACGAGGCACTCTTCCCATGGTGTCAAGTGTGAGTCGATCGCCTGCAGTTTCGGTCATGTTTCTGGTTACTATACCAAGGGTATTCCAGGGTTGAGAGATAGCTGCCTAGAAAGTCAAGCAGCCGTAAAATCACCTCCCGACCCCTTTGGTTGCATGGCCCGCCTGCTCGCTTCCTGTCCAGCACACGTGGGAGCAAGACATCCCCCGTCCATCAGCCGCAGGAGCCACTTCCTCACGAACGGCGTGTGGCACTGTCCTTCCTTCCATCAGTCGGATGGCCGCCGACGGCGCCTGCCATCCGACGCATCGGTCCGCGCGTCCCCTCCGCCAGACTCGCCGGCCTCGGCCGGGTCATCGGAGACCGCGCGGCGCGCCAGGTCAACGGCCGCGAACTTTTCGCACCGGCCGCCAGAGGCGCTGTTGTCGGTCGGTTGGTCAGTGATCTTTCCGGGTGACGGCGGAATACGGGACATATTACTGACCGGTGGGTCCCCCGAACACGGCCGAGCCCCGAACCCCCGCGGGGAAGACCGGCGGCCATCGCCGGCAGCATGTGTCTCAGCCGCAGGAGGATCCTGAGTCCTTCGACTGGTCCGAGTATCCTGATCACCCAGTTCAGGCTCACTCCGGGGACCCTGCCCGGGTACCGGTCGACTCTTGGTGTCTCATGCAGACGGGACAGCACTATTCACATGTCTTGCATGTGCTCCTGCGCGTTTGTGTGGTCGCAATTAAGGAATTGGCTCACAAAGATTCTCCAGCGGCACAGTCTCGGGTTAGTGTTATCCCGGTGTTCAATTTAATTCTGGAAGTGCGCTTTTGCAGTCAACAAATCCAGGTAACTCAGAATCGGCCTACGTATTTGTAAAACTTCTTTCAAAACCTTGGATAAACTAAAGACATCTAACTCGAATATTGTCCACTTCCGCTTGAGCAGAACTATATCTGCTGCCGTTGTATCTAAATCACCGCGCTCCCCTTCCGTCCTGTAATTTGGAACAGAACTCTGACCGGACCCCTGCATACAACTGCTGTCGGTATTACAACATAAACGGGCAATTCTGCGCGATAACTGAGAACGCTGTCACTCATCAATTGCATCACGAAGACGAGAAAACACTGGTCAAGCTCATGGTATTCCAGATAAAACGGTTGTCTGCGTTTAACATAAGATTTACCAACAGGATCTGAACTGTTACTCGAAGGACGGCGGACAAAATTTTGCGAAACCAGAATCGAAACCATAACATAGCCGCTTAGCTTTCCTTAATGGACGTAGGTGGCTTGTACTCTGCGCGATAGATCTACCACGATCTGGGTCAATGGAGACTCCGTCCGGGAGTAATGGTATGGCCGAGGTATTTCCATGTTGTTTGAAACAGACCGGCACTTGCCTGGGGCAAGTTTGGGCCAGCCGCACGGAGTCCTCTGGAGAACGCGTGGTGCAACAGCTGGTAATGGGCCTCAACGCTCGGACTTGTCAACAAAATGTCATCAGCATATACATGAACGTGTTCTAAATCTCCCAATACCTTTCGCATCACGAGGTGCAAAAAGTAAGACGATTGCATACAACCCATAGGCATCCGACGAGGGTAGTATGTTTTTCCCAGGGCGTAAAACGCGCGTATTTTGCTTGTTGCCTCTGAGAGCTGCAAATTCCAAAAAGCATGTTTAATGTCGAGCGTTGAAGCCACCTTCCAGCCATGCAGAAGAGAAAATAAAATCATCATTTGTTGGAAAAAACGAACCTGTTTCGGAAGAGAAGTTTGTTCAGTCGACCGCCATGTACCTGCACAATGCGGTATTGCCTTCGAACCTCTACCCTTGGTTACCAAAATGATGGAAGTTCGCAGTCAGAAGGGCTCTCCCTGTTCGAGCACACACCACACGCCTGCAAATCATTCGAGCTGTGATTTGGAGCTGACCTTGCACTGGAGCCCACGGAACGGGATACGGTCGGTATAAAAGTGGAGGGCGTGCTCCTCCTGTAGTCTAAGTCAAATGTCACCTTACCGTTGTATTCGACCGATATCAGCATATCCGCGGGAAAAGACCTCCGGAAATGAGCTGAGCAGGGCTGCTAACTTATCTCTCTGCGACCCTGTGACAGGAGAACCGACAACGAACTCGGACAACACCTCATCAGTGGTCTTCCCCACGTACCGGCCGTCATCAGCCGACACAGTGTTCACCTCTGCCGCGACGCCCCCGGTGACGCCGCCAGCAGGCTCAGACTGGTGCAGCTCAACATGCTGCACCCGCTCTACGTAACCAATGACGCTACGTCTGTGCATTGTTATCAGGCGGTCAGTTCGGTTACGCACATACACTGGAATCTCTGTTTCTGTGAACGGCTGTATCA